>JAHREE010145051.1:6942-16979 GCA_033628505.1 Tringa tobata | reverse complement strand
AATACATAAACAGAACTTATTTTCTATTTCAGGTTCATATAAATTCACAATCATTAATATAATTAGAAACTTTAGTGTAAAATCAAATATCCTGCAGGTATTAAGTAAATAATTTCCTTTAATTTATTTTCTTCATAAACAGGTATACTAATGCAGGATCTGTCTCTCAATGAATAGAAAAAACACTGAATTTCAACATGGGTATGTTACTTTACCTTAAGGCAGTCTAAGGTCTTACCCAGAAACTAATTTGACTTAGTGTAAAGGATGGCACAAACTTGTCCAAACGCCTGGATGGAAACAGTCAAGCTTTCAGAGAAGTTCCCCATACATGTCAGACATTTCACATGAACAGGGTTTGCAGGATCTCAGAGCTCTTAAACTAGCCAATTTTTTATATTTTGCCACCTAATCATGTTCCAGAACTTTGGATAAATAACCTCAACTTACCAGGGATGGGTATCTTTTAACCATATTCATTTAACAGTAATATTTTCTTGCTAAAAATCTAGACTTATTTTGCTATCTGAATAAATGCAAAAAAAAAAAAAAAACACAACAGATAACAAAGGGAGTGCTTTATATCAACAACATATCACAAAAGTTATTTGTTTACAGCAGGGGCCTAAACATTAAATAATCAATCTAAAGATCACACAGGTCAAAGCTAGAAACTTAATGCAGGATTTACAAGTTCCGTATCTTCTTCGTATCATTACTTAACTAAAGACAGTTCAAGAATGTTCTCATTAACCCACAGGATTTAAGAATCCTAAAATACCATGGTGTATTTTCATAAGACAGTCTTCATATTAATGAAAAAAATAAGAAAAAAAGAAAAAGAAAAATCATTTGGGACTTTAGATAAAGATCTGTTCTCACTGGAATCTAACAGACCCTGCAAAGCCCTGACGACAATCTCAGCTTCACAAAGGTCTCGATATTCCTTCTATTTCTTTTGCTAATTTCAGAAATAAAACACACGCTACTCCCAGTCTAAGTATTTGTCTACCCTTCCCTCAAGGACTAAGATGCTCTTCCTGTATCGGAAGAACCTGGTCTAAAGAATCTTGTGATTTGAAAAATCATACCTCTTTCACTGGGAACTTCGTACTTTGCAAAGTTACCGTCTCTTTCTTTTGCAAACCAAAGCTCTGCAGTCAGGTCAGCAGCATAAACTAACATTTAGCATTAATTTCCAGCCTTCCAACTTTTACTGATTCTGGCATGGTTCTATTAAACTTCGTGTTTCATTATAATAGGATTTCAATTCAGTGACTAAACATATTTACTTTGAATTAAGATTCACAACTACCCAAGACAAATGCTACTAAACCCCTGGCCTGTATCATGATGTTGAGTCAAGAGAATAGGATATAAGAAGTAAAAGTTTAATCCAGAAGTGAGCTGGGATTTAACTCTTTTCTGAAATCACTGCAGCAAGACCACTCTTAATGCATTTAGCAACAATTAATTCTCAAAGCCAAAACAGCTGCACATTGCTGACGCTCTCCAGATGCAAGCTAAGGAATTAAATCATAGGATAATTCAATTGGAAAATTGCTTGTAATTATGGAGAATGCAGCGTCTGCTTGACTCCTTGTGGTGATTGGTAGTTGCTTTAAGAATAGTGAGGTAGTCTGGGCAATGCATAGTGAATACAAATAAGTAGCTGTGTTAGGAGAAATCTCATTTAGTTTCACAAAGATATGGGTTTAACATTGTTATAACTATATTTGCTGACATTAATGATAATCCATTTTCACTGTCCCATTACTGCCAAGGAACAGAACGACCCACTATCACTTACATACAGAACAGTAATATTAACTTATAGCACCTTCCCTCTGAAGGAACTCAAAGTATTTTGCAAACATACAGGATGTGGTCCTGCTCTAAAAAACAATGATGATCCGAAAAGGGTTTGTTCATTCTCACCTCACTTAATATACATGCAAGCGAACAGGCTTCTTCTAACGTGTCATTTAAATCTCTGATGCCACAAGGCTGATAATTTGGGGGAATGAAGAAGGATGCCCCTCTACTTCAAGTATTAAAAGTAAAATTTTCAGTTATTATTCAACAACAGAAGAGCAGGCTGCACCAAGACCTAGAGACCCCCTAGTACTGTTGACAACTGGAAAAAAGCCCAAAAGAAACTGGTCTTTCAGATTGACTGTTACCAGTGCAGAAAAAAAACACATCTTGTCATCCATAAACTGGGCACATGTATTCTTAAAATAAGAGGATGATGCAATTTTCTACTCTCTCTTTGTAAAATAGCCTTACCAGTAGCATTACAACATCTGACAGAGTCTGCTGACTATTTTAGAGAGTATTGCTCGGTGGCAAACTGGGGGACAAAATGGCTGCCTTATGTGATGAATATTCCTACTGAGTCAATGATGGAATGGGAAAAAACTCCTAGAAATACTGATTTCTAGTCTCCTGGTTTAACTATTAAAACAGCCAGTTATGAAAGTAGTGGTTACTATGACAAATTATATTATATATGCTTTAGCTACTGAAATATTTGCCTGATTTTTTTTTTTCTTTAAAAAGCATTTACAGAAAAACCTTTAGGCAACAAAAGATCAATTATTTATAAGTGGCTTCACAGATCAATCATCCAGTATCAAAGTTGAAGTTGTTATTTTTAGTGCTATTAACCACACAATAATTAAAATTGATTACAAAGTCACAACCCCTCATTAAGTTGCTGTCAACCGGGGGAAGATTCCTCAAAAGCATTTTTTTTAAAAAAAAAAAAGAAAGTGATTGTAAAAAGATTCCCATAAATTAAAGAGACATCTGGTAGTTTGGGAAAGGTAATAAATATCTCTGTTCTCAGTGCTAGTACTTTATAGACCAAAGATGGTGCAGGGGAGAAATCTTTATGGTCATTATCTCCACCCGAAAAGGAGCAGAAACACCATTGTGTTGGGGACAGTGGGAAGTCATTGCCCTATAAATACGTTGTGTGGTGACCCAAGTGCAGATCTCAGTGGCAGAGATGACATCCTGTCAAACACCTAACACGGTCTGGGAACCCAATACTGCAAAGAGGCAAGGCTTCTATTTCAATCTAACAAAGTCCTTAGGTGCATGGTCTAAGTATTTGAGTAGTCCTAAGAAACACACAGACGTTCCCTGCAGATTTTATTGTCACCCAGCAGATAGTGGTCCTCTGCAGGACAGAACTCTCTAGCACGGATTTTCCAGTAACCAGATAGGCCACTGTTTCTACATGACATACCCTTTTTGGTGCTCCCTTAGTTTTCCTCTTCCTGAGCTACATGCCGTTGGTTTATGTTTTGATTCCGAATAGAAATAAAATGATGAGTCTCACCACTCCTTTAATATAATTTTCCAAATTGCAAAAGACTTCACAAAATATAATGCCCCTTCCCTGCTGAACTTGTTTCACAAACTTGCAGTACAGGTTGTCAAGCTTCTGTTGGTCTAAGTTGCTGGTCTAATACCAACACTGTAAGGGATGAAAGATGATTAACTGGATCACACTCAGAAATGCCCTGTGCAGATGCAAAAAAAAAAAGAGCTGTTGCTACGCTTGCTCTCATACCTGCAACAAGGCTGCCAGTGACACAATGTGCATCTGTTATCACCCTGTGACAGTGTCAGACTTTAAGGAAGATCCCAGACTTCAGCTTAACATGCTCTTCTAGATGGATGATGAGAAACAGGGAACTACTTCAGCACTTTCCCAAACAAGCCCATCACAAATACACCTGGGCTAGCAAAATGCCCCAAATGCCACTTCCTGCCCTCTGTACCCCTTCATCCTGCAAGCCCAAGATGCTTTCAAAGGAGAACAAGAGGACAATGACTGTTAAAGAACAGAGGAGGAGGAGGGAATAGGAAGGTGCTTTTCAGAAAATATATTAAAAAGAAAAAAAAAAGGACAAAGCTTTGACTACATTGCAGGACTGAGAGTAATCTGTAGCTTGCTGAAGTTTCTGCAGTCTGTATTATGAATAGTTGTTCAATAACTCAGTTTCATTAAAAAAAGTTTGGCTTGCTGATAAAAGTAGCATACCAAGTAACCAAGCAACTAACCAACAAGTTAGTTAATTTTTGCAAGTCCTTTAGGTCATTCTTGCTGCAATGCCCATTAACAACTTCACACTCAGGGTCAGTCTTTGGCTCTCCACCCTCCCCAAGTGTTAATGGATAAAGCATTAAATAAGGCACATAGTAATCAGTTTGGCACTCTAATGCACTACATCTCACCTGCCCACCCACAAAGCACTCTGAAATGTACCATTTCATACATAGAAAAAAAAACATAGTAGAGAGTGGGTAAGGGCATTGTCTGTAATATGCGTCTTTTCCACAGAGTAAATTCCTGTCTCTTACTCCAGGGATATTCCAGCCAAACTCCTCCATGCAAAAACCTCTTTCCCCAAGTCAAGCGGCGCTTTACACCCAGGTGAGGGACCTCATCTGGTTCAAGTTCAGTTATTTCAACTACACTTTGTCACTCACTCTCTAATGAAAATACAAGACAAGGATCACTCAAGTGCTGGCCCCTACTCCAGCACGCTTTTATGGTTCTTCTTACCTGCTCAGACAGGCACCTTCTCACCATAATTAGTGGAAAGAACTGGAAGTGCTCAGCTTCACACAGCACTCATCCACGAGATACGCTCCCAAACATCTCAGCTAAACACATAAGAAATGCATAGTACTGATGCTATTGAAAGCATATTAGGTCTAGTATGATGTTGCCACGTGATTTCTCACCGCTACAAGGAAAACCTGAATACCAGCCCCCCAAGATTTATCTGCAGTTAAATACCCCCTAGTCCTGTCACTGAGTTCTACCAAACCCATCCACTGTACACCAGAGCAGAAGGTTTAGTGTTAATAGAAGCCCAAACTCAATTTCTAAATAATCAACATATTAACTTCTAACTCTTGAGTTTTCCTTGATTTTCAGGCAATCAGGAATAACACTGCTGAATCCAAGCACCCCAAATATTTCAGAAGTCCATATTCAATTCAGCTTTACAGACAAGAAAAATCACTTGACTCCCTTGGACAGAAAACACCTGCCATTAACCATTCCTTCTGCAGGCTGACCACAGACAGAACTGCCTGCAGCAGGTCAACCCCCAACCTTGAAAAGGCCTGCAGTAAATTTTAGTAATCCCTTGCTTAAAAGTCATTACAATTATCAGTATTTTTTCAGTAGGTTTACAGATAGCTGGGTTCCAGATTTTCTGTTCTCTAATTAGGTCATTAATTTCTTCAGCAAAGCTAAAAGTCCACCTACGCCTCTATTCACCTTTCTCCATAGATGGGTAAGACAACCAGCTACCTATTTACACTAGTATTCATACTTAAATAAATGTCCTTAAAGAAACTGACTATTAAAAATGCTAATTGTTGCTGTTCACTCAGCTGTTGGCACTAATTTGCAAGTGACTTGGCATCTTTACTAAGTAGTCAGGTTTAGAATCTACTCTTGCTTAACAGATACTCCTTTGGCTTGCTTAGTCTTTGAAAGGTCATGACTAGGCGGAAGCTACAGTTTCTGAATTAAGATAGATAATGTTTTATAGTATCTTATCCTAGGACACTTGCTGTTAACCCGTAATTGATGATAAAACAAAGATTAATTAAGTTATCTAAACTCGTAATTCCTCAGGAATCGTAACTTGACAACGACACGGTAACACTAAATATATTGCCCTGATCCAGCTGGATAGATAAACCAACACCTACACAATGAAAATGGTTTTGCACTACTGTGTAATTAGGCAGTGAGGCTACCAGAATGATCTTTTCTTTTCCCCCAATTCAAGAAAGTTCAGTATGTAAAATTCCAAGTTCTACATGTCACAGTAAACTTTCAGCTGTAATGAAGTGACCTTGTTGACACATAGGATCATCTCAGGCAGAGCCACTGTTGGCAGTCTGAAAAGCTGTAATTTTTTAGAGCAGTCAAACATAAATCATCCTCTGCCTCCTTCCCAAATACTTCCACACCTTCGGGAAAACACTGAGAGTGGAATTGAACCTGCATCATAACATTGTTTTAACACAGCATTTTTATGTCTGCAACGTTCCAAATAAACACCTTGAAACCAGAACATCCTTGAACCTTCAGCTGCTCAAAATCAATACCAGAATTCTGCAGCTAGGGCTTTTCTCTGATAAACAAAATTACTGTGACAGGTGAAAAGGAGTTGTGATCTAACCTTTATCATGCTGTTTATGTGCCTTGCAAGGCTCCAAATGACTGCCAGAGATTACTATCTGTGCTAGACAGCAAAAGGCTTCCCTGTAATGCCCGACCTTTGCACTTCCCCACTGGAAGCACACAAACACGGCAAGACGAGCCCCATCACGAGGAGCACAAAAAGTGGGTTCTTGTAGCCCTGTCCTGCATCAGGCTTATTCTTTGTAAGCAGGCAATGGCGAGCAACAAACCTTCTGGTTCTGCTGTTTGAACACCTCTTCAAATCTGGAGAAGTCTACTCATCATCTTGTTTACTCATGTTTCCACCAGATAATTTAGAAAGAGCCTCTCACAGCAGAGCGGGAAGATCCACTCACAGCCATGGAACAGGATGAGCTAAAAATGCAGAACAATGGCCAAAAGCCCACTATTACTTTCCTTGAATTCTTAAGGAAATGCCATTTAGAATTAAGTGGTGCTTGCTTCTCTCTTCTCTGTTAGGACACCAGAGCATTCAGCTAACAAAGCTGACTTTCATCTGGGTTTGCAAGAGATATGGACCCATTAATACCAAGTCAAAATGATTTTTTTAAAAATAGCCTTTTTTCATTTTAACAAAAGACAGTCACTCATATTTATCTTAAGTGCTGTTTATTTAGGGAAGGTAAAAGATAAAGGTCAAGCATTTCTAGATTGCTTGCATTTGACAGACAAGAAAGACTAAAGGGATTTAAGGGGACTTAGAGAAAGCAATTTCTTTACAGAGAGGGATGCACAACGTAATTCACTGCAGAGAAAGGCAACGTTGCTCAACATAGGAACTGGGTCTAGGATTGGAGATACCAAATCAACAACAAGATACTGTAGCATGTAACCCAGCAGACTTAACACATGACACAGTGGACTATATTCTGTTGTTTGCCTCAGCACACAGTCCCTGACAAAGCGTATCTAGAGACTGGGAGAATATTCTGGGAAGTCTGGTCACAAGTTTGCTTCCCTCTCCCACTATGGCCATTCTCATCTTCATACATTATCCCATCTGTTTAATCACTGTGCTCTCAAAACAAGCAAACAAAGAAAACAGATGGAACTTCAGGGATAGCTTCTAACTCATAATTGAGTGGATGATTATTCATTAGGATCTAAGCAAGTTGCTTGGGACTGCCTAAAAATGCATTGCATGGCATTAAGAAATTTTCATTTTAAAAGATACAAAACAGAATTCATACTATCTTAACACTGCAACCTTCTGTGCTTACTTGGAGTAGGATAAAATAAGCATGTTGCATTTAAGCTGCTTTATGAGAAAATTTGAGGATTATAAAGCTAAGCTCATAGGTCCCCCTTCGCTTTAAGGTAAACTGCTTCAGTCAGTTCTAACTTTATCAATTTTTGTTAAACATGTCTAGGGGGATACTTCTTGCAACACCTCTGGAAAAGTACATTCAGTTGTGTCTTTCTAAAAATGAGATACTACACAAGCATTAGTGTTACAGATTTGCTTCTAAACAACTCAAACTTCACCAGAAAACCAACAACAGAAATATTGAAAAATTAATCTTCATCTAACCGTTAGCACTAGTTAAGGTGCAAGAGATACACCACCTTTGGCACAGCTAAAAACAAAACTTACCTTGGGCAATTGATTTAACCACACTGTGCTTTAGTTTCTCTTCGATGACATGGAGAAACACTTCTCCCAACTCTTTAAAAGAGTATGAAGTGCCTGATTTAATAGAGCACTCTCAGAGCCTCATAGGTAATGTATTAAAGAAGCACAGGTTATTGTCATAATTGGCAATGGATATAATTAGCCTATGGTCGGTAAGGAGTGGCAATATGCAGCCAAGTGGCTACAAGGCTTTCAGTGTCTTGCTGCTACTCCTTTGTCATATATTCTATTTTTATGTACAGAGACACATGTGTGAGTTGTCACCTGCACGGTAAAAAATAAATATACAGAAAATAGAGGTAGCAGACAGGCTAGAAAGAAATCATAACCATCAAATAACAATTCATTAATCCATTGAATGTTCTTTGCATAAATATGAGTTTTCTATACTTGAAAATTTCAATTTAAAAAACTCCAAACACACCATAAGCACCGATGTACACAAGCATTCAGGGATAAAGAGCACTGCCCCTACATTGCAGAGGGGAAAAGAAAAAAAAAAATCACAAGTGTGCATTACTCTAGTAGTCTTTTCCTATAAAAAGGTCAAACACAGCCAAGAGCAGGATACGCTTCCCTCCAGCTGTCCTTTTAATATGCCTCATCTTGCCAAGGAGAAAGCACCTCTAAGAGTGAGAAAGAGATCATTTTACAACCCATTTATTCTTCATTGTCTATGCCTTTTCTGGATAGACTTGTTGAAGTGCATTAGTCACAGGTATGCAGCAAGCCATTAGAGCATACAAACATCTGATGTGCACTGAAATTAATTCTTTTTTTTCAGAACAGAATGCTTCATGTTGAGTTACACACAAGTCTTCACTGAACTAAGGAATGAACAAACAAGATTTCTAAAATCAACAAACCCAGGTGCTTATCCACAGTCCTAATAAATACATACCTATCATACCTATTCTATAAACAAACATACCGTCCTATAGAGAGACAATAATTTGCCTCTTTGGAGAAGGCTCATTAAAGGGAAATAATTTTGCAATAACAAAGCACAAGTGTAGTACTAATGAGAAGAGCAAGCTGCAAAATGCTAAGAACATCTGACAGAGGATGAGCTGGAATCTGACCACCATAAAAACGCTGCATTTTTTTTCCTCTTCACAGCCCAATGGACTCTGGAAGCAAGTTTGTTTTGCATTTCATGTATTAATGTTGCATAAATTCCTCTGGGGCTGTGTTGTAACACTTGATATGTTAATGTTGCCAAGTTGAGTATCAAAAGTTAAGTCTCGACTAGAACAGCCAGAACTATTCACTCTAAATACCATTTTTGATTTTAAAGCCCTCTCTGTTCACAAAGAACTTGATAGTCATCCCTACAAATTCATAAATCTCTCATTCACAATGAAATCGATGAATAATTTTCAGTCCATGTGTTGCTTCCAGATCTCACTTAATTCTTCTACTATTTCACTTACGGTATGTAGCTGATCCTTCAACTCACACATAACAATTATTTCCACTGACTCAATGGCAAAATCTTAAAGAGGAAAATAACTAATAGAAAACTGAATCCCACTTTGACTAAAAAAAAGTGTAAAAGTTTACAAATCTTCACAGGATACCTGTAGTTTACCTGAATGTTTATAAATTATAAAACTAGAGTGGCATCATACTACAGCAGTATTTTTTCAAGGACTATTCAACCATCTGGATTGAATCTTTGCAGAATAGGACGATCCACATTCTTCTGCAGCATTAAAGAGAGGGGTGCAATAAAAAGAGGGTCTGCAAGTTTTTTGTCAAAATTTGTGATAGGCTCAAAACCATTTTTCTTCCAAAATAGAAATTCTCCTGAGAAGACAATTCTGATTTTGGGTTTGTTTGGTTGGGGTTGTTTTTTTAAACCCACCCTATCAAAAGCTCAAATCCCATATATTGATTTACTAAAGAAAAGAAGAAATACTCTGATATCTTGTTTAAAAGACACATAAGATAGATCAATTCTGTGAGATCAAAGCATATCCTCAAACCAGTCTTGAGGATTAATGTAAAGGGAAGGCCTCTGTCTGTCTAGCCTGAGCCCAGCTACTCTCTTTACCCTTTATTCTTCCCCCTGGTAAACAGCTTTTTCAAAGAGATTTTCCCCCTCTCCCCTCCCCCCCAGATTTTTAGTGAAATTTTAAGCAGAAAAGAGCTTGT
>JAHREE010145047.1:0-31592 GCA_033628505.1 Tringa tobata | reverse complement strand
AGTTTACCACCTAGTTTTGTTCTGTAGCCAAAAATTGCTGGCGGGCATTAATTGGCCTGATTAAGCTGTGTGTGTTCTTTGTGCTCTCTGTGGCAATGCCAACTACAACAGCATTTGATGGGCCCAGAACTTGGCTGAAGTTTTTCACTTCTGTGTTTGGGCATGTCTTTGGGAATGTGAAAGCCTGAGAACAGCCAGGCTGGATTAGTCCCGTGGTCTCTAGTCCACAGTATTGGGAAATTTCTTAATCTTGAGCTCTTTGCTCAGCTTGCACCCAAAATGAGAGATTCCTCCTTCCCATGCGTGTGTTATCGCTCACTCTGGAGACATATGAACAGCATTGCTCAAGAGATGCTTAAACCTGTCCTTAAATCTCCAGGACAATAACTTCCACGTCATCTCTGTCTCCATTTTAGGATTCTGGAGGAGGAAAAAGACAAAGAGCAGCGAGATCGAGTTTGTTCTGACGATGATGAGGATGAAGAAAAGGGAGGGAAGCGCGTCGCGGGACCGCGAAAGAAATTTCAATGGAATGATGAAATCAGGTTTGCATAATTTAGATACTAAGTGAACCTGTGACCTGTTTTATTCTATGCAGTTGGAAGTGAAGCATTTCAGTATTCGTATCCTGTTTTCAGAGCAGCGCTGATCGTCTGTAGGAACAGTCAGCTTGGAGGTTTGTGGCAAATTCACTGTTTGTGGAAGCCACTATTGCATTTATTAAATCTCACCCTTATATACGTTGCAAAACTGAGCTGATTTTGGGCACGGGCCAACCGTGAGAGAAGGGGCAAGAAGCCTCTGTGCAGAGGGGAAAAGAGAGGGAGAGATCTTTTGGGGAAAAGAAGGAAGTCGGTTGAATTGCTGAAATCCTACAGAGCAGACTCCTAAGGAGACCAGATTCTGGTTGTGAAAGCAGTTGAAGGCAGTGGGGGGCACTGGCCCTGGCACCCAGGGGTCTGACAGAGCAGAGAGCGCTGGGTGAAGGGGAGAGGGACAAAGGATAAAATGAGAATGGCTCCCACTGTCATCTTCATCTGATCCTGTCTCAAGCTGAGGTGCTGTTCCGTAGATGGGTGACCCAGGACAAAGCTTCACTGAGGTTCAGTTCCGCGGTTGTTGACGAGGCCGGTTAATTCTGGCACGGGTTTTACTACCTCTGCCCTTTCACGAGGCTCAAATGGGAAGGGATGACACAGTTTATCACCCCGGGAGCATCCACGTGTGTGCACACACAGAGCCAGGAACGTGCCTTTCCCATCCTCTTTCTTGCCGAGGCAGCGCGGGGTCGGTTTCTCGTCGCGGCGTATTTATCTGGCCCCGGCTAAAGAGAGTGACCTCCAACTGGGAAACTTAATCCACGTAACTGTATTTGAAATCTTCCTGTTCTTCAGGGAGCTGCTTTGCCACTTGGTGAAGATTAAGTTGGATGGTTATGACCTTGACAAGAATAAGGCTCAGTCTCTAGAGGATTATGTGAAGACCTTCCTAGATGGCGAGGTGAAGCCCCTTTGGCCAAAAGGCTGGATGCAGGCCAGGTGAGCAAGCGTCAAGTTGTACTCCAGGGATTCCTTGTCCTCAGGGACTTTGGAAGGTCGTAGTCCTGTCCCTGCTCCAAGAATGGCCAGCTTCCAAGTTAGATCAGAGTACTCAGGGCCTTGTCCTGTGGAGGTTTGGAGATCTCCAGGGATGGAGATTACCATGGCATCTCTGGGCCTGTGTTCTGGTACTTACTTACTCTCCATGAAATCTTTTTCTCCTTATATCCAGTCAGAATTCCCCTTGCTGCACTCAACTGAATATTCCCTCTCTTTGCTTTTTACTCTGCACCTTTGAGAAATGTCTGGCTCCATCTTCTTTGTGGCTCCCTGCCTGCCCCGATTCTTTAGTTGGTGGAAGGCTGTCATTAGATCCCTCCTTGGTCTTCTCATTTTCCAGGTTGGGCAAACCCAATTCCCTCTGCCTTTCCTTGTATTTGTGTCCCTGTTCCTTGACCGTCTTGGTGGCTCTGGACCATCTCCAGTTTGTCCACATCTCTCTTGCATTATGGGGACCCCAAAGCTGGATGCTATGTCCACATGTGACCTCACAAGTGCTAAACAGAGGGGAATAAGCCCTGGAACTGCTGGCTGTGCTCTTGCTGATACCTACCAGGATACAGATAGCTCTCAGCAGTACCCCCTTGCTGCAGTTGCTCCTGTTCAACTTGTCCACCAGGACACCCGGGTCCTTTTCTGCAAGGTCCCCCAGCCTGTGTTGCTGCGGGAGGTTATTCCATCCCAGCTGCAGGACTTTGCAGTTTGTCTTTGCTGAACTTCACGAGGTTTGTGTTGGCTCCTTTCTCCAGCCTGTCGGGGTCCCTGTGAATGGCACCTCTGCCCTCCAACCTCTTCTCCCCTCTCCCTCCGTGTTCCTGTCACCCTCAAACTTACTAAGGGCGCAGTCGGTGCTGTTGCTCAGTCTGTAAAGTGGTCTTGGCCCCCGTGTTGATCTCTGCTGGATGCCACTGGCAGTGACAAGTTACAAGGTAGAACTGGGGCTGGAGGGAAGCTGAGTGGTTTCTTGAATCTGTATGATAAAGGATCACTTTAATCTGTCTCACGAAGGATACATTTTTCAGATGTTTTGAGAGGTCTTCCCTAGATTATCCCCCAAAGAAAGCAAAGCAGAAAGTTTTAGGGGCTTTGAGCTTGCACTAGACAGGTCAGAGAGCAGAGTAAGTAGGAATTTGGTGTGGTTTTCTTTACCCTGTCTGGTGTCTTCACTGCTGGTCCCTGCTCTTTCATGCCCTTTGTCATCCATGCCATTGAGCTGGCCGTTGCAGGGAGCCCTACAAACTGCAGAGGGTCGTTCTGCTGGGACTGGCATCACCCTGCTTTATTTTGCTCAATAGTTGTAAAGAAAGGACACAACTGCACAGTCTCACTGCTGGGATCTCTCTCTCTCTTTGCGTTTAAAGAGCTGGGCAGTGCTGGTGCCTTCTCTCTGCTGAACTTGCTTTTGGAGTTTCATAGGGGATAAAGGAAGAAGTAGGTACTAGTTTTTAGGAGCAGGAAGGGTGAGTGGCACGTTACAGGTC
The DNA here is from genome assembly GCA_033628505.1 of Tringa tobata. Lineage (NCBI taxonomy): Eukaryota > Metazoa > Chordata > Aves > Charadriiformes > Scolopacidae > Tringa > Tringa tobata. The sequence continues at coordinate 28,513 of JAHREE010145047.1, read as the reverse complement.
CCTTTGGAAAAGCCCATGGCCATTTACTGCAGTTGCACCTGAGGTACAGTAACAACCATGGATGTAGTGTGGTGTTTTCGTGTACGGGAGCTGAATGATGGCATTAAGAGGTGGATGCAGATTCCTACTTAGTTAGGAATGAAGATATTACCAGCTTGAGGGTCTTGGTTTGCCAAGCTTTAAAAACTCTTTTCTTTGGATAAAAGGAAGTTAAGATCTTTTCCCCCTAGCTTGTAGCTGTAACTGTTCTTGGGCATAAAGATTTGCACCCAAGATTCAGTGTAGGAGGGGCTTCCAGTGAAGTTAACTATGGAATGACTGAATAAAAGCGGTTGTCCTGGTTGCTTTCCAATGGCTGAAGGACAATGGTTTCTCCTGCTGGGACTTGATGGAATTGGACTTGATGATCCTTATGGGTCCCTTCCAGCTTGAGATATTCCGTGATTCTGGCTTTGTGGTTTCAAGACAGAGGGTAGGCTGACAGCTACACAGAAGGGGAGGGATTGGCAACACTAGGAGAATTGTCAACAATTTCATGACGTTGTGATCACAGAAGTTCATCTTTAAGAGGAACTTGAAGGTGGACAGAGCAGCAACATTGAGTATGAGTTCAGAGAGACCCTGCCACGATTCTGTTTTCTCAGTTAGCACTAAAAGGCGATTAACAGAATATAAGGTTATATTTTAACCTTGCTTTTTAAAAGAAAAAGGATGACAAAAGGCTTTGTCAGGCAGTTAATAGCAGATGGGAAGCATATTCCATGTGCCAGTAGCATGAAGGTGTATTTATAAGTTTCTCACCCTGATATCTAAGCAGGCAGCTGGGTGGCAACTGGTTTAAGTGAAATAGTGTTTCTGTGAGATTCTGGTGTCCGTAGCCTCGGTCATAAAGGGTTTTGGTTGAAGTTCTATTTATTGGTTGTGGTTTGTCAGTTGTTCCAGAACCGGTTGTGGCGATTTGAGAAGTCACCTCAGCTGTTTGTTGGGGACATAAAGGCATCAGGGACTCGCCGCGCGCGAAGGCTTCTCATCCATATTGCTGTGTGGAGGCAGGGGAAGGTAACCTTTCTCTCTTGAGGTTGGTGAAGAGCTCTTGGATGGTCTGTGGCAGCAGTAACACCCAGCTCGAGGGTTTGTCCTGCCTCTCCAGTTGCCTGTCAGCTTTTTAAACTGACGGAGCTTTTTCCTTAGTTATTCTCCATCAACTGCCTTAATGGCCTTTCCAGCACCTACAAGCGTAGCTCCCCCAGAGAGGGAATCGTGTGGGGGAATTCAGCAGGATTTTCCTGGAAAAGGGGTGAATATTTGTTTGCTCTCTGTGGTTTGAATTTCACCGAGTCCCCCCTGCTGTACTGTGCAGCTCTGTCTCTCCAGTGATCCCAGCTGCTCTACTGGGTCTTGCTGGATATCACTTCTCATTGCTCTCTTCCCTTCGTAGGACACTGTTTAAGGAGAGCAGGCGTGTACACGGACACCTCACATCAGTCCTGTGAGTATCGTGCAGCATTCCTTTGGAGTGATAACTGGTGAACTCCGTTCCCTGGGGCCTGGGTGGACCGTGCAGGAGCTCCTGAGCTTGCTTGGCTCCCGGCAGATAGTTTGGCGCTGCTTCCTTTGGGGAGGCTTAGGGAGAAGCAGTTGTTTCGTGTGTGTCATCTCCCTGTGACAGCCTTCCTGAGGTGCTTCAGCCTTCCAATAAGCTCGAAGAACTTTTCCAGGTTGCCTCCTGGCCTTCTTCAACAGACTGGAGTCTGTGGACCGGGAGGTAGATGAAGGTAAAATGGAGCGTATTGCCAGCAAGGTGGTCATTGCTGCCCCTTCAGTGGGTCCTTGCTGGATTCTGGATTCCCTCTATTCTCGTTGCCACGTTAAAGGAGGGGCACAGTGAGCCCAGGCTAGTGAAGGTGGCTCGTGGGTGGCAAACCAAGAGAGCCATCAGAATCCAGCTGGGCAGGTGCTTTAAGGCCAAAGGGTCTCATGGATCTTGCAGGCAGCCTATAACAGAGGGTGACAGGGACTTAAGCTGATGTCTGTTTGACAGACGGTCCTGTGCTTGGCACTGGGTGAGCGAGGGGAAGCGTGAGAAAGAGAGGATGAAACAGAGTGTAGAAGTCATCCTTCCCTCAGCTGTACCATTGTGGCAGTTCAGGGATGTCTTGTACCAGAGGTTGCATATGACCAGACCAAACCATCTATTTGCTGTGAATTGGGCAGATGCTTTTGCATCCTTGACTTCTTCTGGGGAAACAGACGTGTAACTTCTGCAAAACAGGCTCGGTATCAGTTTCTCTCTGGGTATTGCTCTAGTTAGGTCAGTGGTGGGTTCCTGTAGCAGCTCCTGGCCCTGCAGCCGGTGCAGGACGTGTCTGTTTGGTGCTTCCACTGCTCTGCAACCGTTTCAGGACTCTGCTCCGCTCCCTAATTCATTCCCCCCGTGCGGGAGTTGGGGCTCCCTAGAGCAGCAACCGAATGTCATGCGGTTTTGAATCCTAGCAACCTGAGATCCTGCCTCTGTTCCCTCGGTTCTTTGCAAAAGCCTCAGTGGATCATCATTAAGAGGGCCCAAGTGTGCTCCCTAATTGGATGCTTCCCCGCGGGCGTTGAGTGAGCCGTGTTTCTTTTGTCTCCCTCAAAACAGGGCGAAGAAGAAAGTTATAGCTCCTGCTAAGGTGAAAGTGAAGGTGAGTTCTTTGTTTTTTGGTTCTCGTGGTTGATGTACACCAAGAGTCAAGCGTCTGCCTGTTTAAATCCTATGTTTGAGCCTTGTATCTATACGTTGGGTATGAGGAGGTTGTGCTGTGGAATAGCTCTAGTCAGTTTTGGGCTTGAAAAAACAACTGGAACAGCAGCTAAAATTGATGGCAGCAGCAGCTGGGAGGGAGGTGGGGGGGGGTTGGCAGGCACAGAACATACCTATTCTGCCTTTTATCCCCAAATCAGAAACCTTGCCTTCCCTTTCCAGCAGGAAACCCTGCTTCTGTTCTGACTCTGCCTTCTCCTGTGATTTTTTTGTTGTTGTTGTTGTTGTTCCAGGAATCTTCCTGCAAGTCAGATAAAAAGGTGTCGGTTTCTGTTCCTTCGATGCACTCAAGCAGCACCTTAGCTCTGTCTTCGGAGCCCCAGGGAGGAGCTCTGGGCATCAGTGCCCAAACCAGAGAGCTCTTATCGCTTGGGACATCCCAAGGAGCCAGCAGCACCGGCGCTCCCACCACCTTCATGGATGACTCCTTGGACGAGGACTTAATTCATAACCCCACTTCCTCCCTCGAAGCTGTCTCGAAGGAACTGGCTGTGCTGAACAGCAGAGCGGGAGGGAGCCCTGACTTTACTCTTCCCGGAGCTCCAAAAGCTCCACCAGAGAAGATCCCAACTCTCGTATCCTCGGAGGAGAAGAGGACATTTCCAAAGTCCAACCCTTCCCCTACATCATCCTCTGGTTCCCTTCAGTCTCCTCTGAATTTCCTGGCCGAGCAGGCCCTGGCGTTGGGCCAATCTTCTCAAGACAAAAAGACGGAGAACTCGAATTACAAAGAGCTCTCCTGCCAAGCCTCCCCCAGCAAAATCCTTCCTGATGCACACCAGGCTAAACAGAAACACCACGGCCTGGTCCGGCCAAGCCACGGGCCTCAGACCTCCACCCCAGCCCCATCTTCTCAGCAGGTGAAGGTCTTTCACTCAGGCAGCCAGCTCCAGAAAACTTTCTCCTCCCCGGCTCCCTTCGTCAAACTGCAGAATCCCAAGTCCTCCTCCTCCTCCTCCTCCTCCTCCCCGCTGCCCCAGCGCTCCCTCCTCCAGCAGGTCAAGTCATCAACCAAAGCTCAGAGCTTCCATTCCTCTGCCTCACCAGGCAGCACCCAAAACTCTGGCAGCTCCCACAAGAGCCCAGGCTCATCCTCATCATCTCTCAGCTACACGGGAAAACACTCAAGTGGCTCTGGCTCTTCAGGACAATCTTACAAATCGCCCTTCGTTTCTGGTTCCCTCTCCAAGCACGGGGCTTCTTCCAGCAGCTCCTCATCTGGAGCTTCTGCAAACCAGGGCTGCTCCTCTGGGACCTTGCTGCCCACCGTGCAGACCCCTTCCTCGGGCCAGGCGTCCAGCCGCCCCTCCTCAAGCTCCTCGGTGAAGAAGACACCCGTTTCACAGAAGTTGACTCTGGTGGCACCTCCCGGAGGTTCAAACGGAGATTCTAGTGGGGGCACTCAAGGGGTGGCCAAACTCCTGACCTCCTCCCTAAAGCCAGCTGTTGTTAGCAGCACCGCATCTTCTACCTCTGTGCCGGTAAGCAGGGCTGTGCTGGCCTGCCCCAGAGCCAGGGGAACGCGGGGCGCTGCGTCGGGCCATCCCCTGACTTGTTCACACCTGCCCTAAAGTGGTGACTTCTAAAGAATTTCCTGAAATTCTGGACTGACTGTCTGGATCTTGGCTGCTTAGGCTTGGAAGTCCTGGCCTTTGCCACGGGCTTGCGCTCCAGAATTCCAGCTTTCATTTTCAGCTTAAAATAACAACGAAGCAAAAGGCTATTCGTTGGGACGTGGTGTCTCCTGAAGGACTCCTGGGTTACCCATACACACCTGTATTATTCACCCATTGTATTTAATGGTATAAGGGCCTTCAATTTTCATCTGCAGCAAAAAAGTAATTGTTCCTAACGCTGCTGTATTAATTTGGTGTTGGCTGCTCATCCCTGCCTTCTTTTGTGGCNTTTCCTGTTGTTGCTTTTCAGAAAGGAACTAGTGGAGCTGTGCTGCTAACGAGTTCTTCCTCCTTAAGTGTCCTGGCTCCTTCCTACAAGTCCAGCAATCCAAAGCTGCCGGCGGCCCTGAGCTCCACCCCGTTAGGTATTATCTCTCCTATTCATTCCTTCCCTCTTCATGTCATCTCCTTCAGTTCCGACTCCTCCCCAAAAGCAGGAGTATCAAAGGATGCAATAGTTACGGGACCTGCTCCAGGAACTTTCCACCACGGCCTTGGCCACAGTGAGTATCCTCACGCTCACGAGTATCCTCACGCTCACACACACGTGTGTTGCTTGTGCTGTCGGATAACAAAGCCACCAACGCTCTGCTGTGTTAACCCATCGCAGACCAACCCATCTCTCTTGCTGCTGCTTCGTGCTGTAGTTCCTGCATTTATATCTCCAGCAGTTGCATTTGGAGGACCTTGGGCACATCCCTATAGCTAGCCCAGAACTCCCCATAGTCGGAAGCTGAGCTACAGGCTCACTGCTGCAGCTCCTCTGCTTGTTTCTGTCTTCAATGTGTATTTGTTCTTTTTTTTTGTTGTTGTTGTTGTTCTTTTTTTTTTGTTTCCTCCCCCCCCTCTCCTTTTCTTTGTTTTTTTCTCTAGGTCTTCTAGCTGGCTTGCACTCCAGCCCCCACCATGCAGCGCCACTCCCACATTCTGCCCTGTCCACTCATTTACCGCAAAGTTTGCCAGGTAACTTGTCGTGTTCGTCTCCTGCCTCCTCATTCACCCTGTATCTCAGCAGATAATTCCTCTCGGGGTGAAAACAAAGCTCTTGTCTGCATTATCCGACCGGTGCGGCCATCGCTAAAGCCCGTGACCTCCCCGAGGTCCGAGGTGTAGCCCTCTGTGTCCTCTCCTGTTCGGTTTAGTCCAGGGCAAAGTTGCCCATTTCTGGAATTGAGGAGCTCTCGGTGCTTATGGTGAGTTCCTGGAGGTGCTTGGCTTTGCTGCTGGCATCGTGGGGAAGAATTATCCTGCTGGGATTAAAGCTGTGTGTGTGGGCTGCCCGGGAATGAATATTCCAGCTCTCTGGAGTTTCCTTACTGGTATCTGACCCATATAAAATGTGTCAGACCAGAACATCTTTTGTCTGTGCCCTGAGCTAATCGCCCTTATCTCCTCTGCGACCAGTTTGTAGAGTGAATGGAGGATGTTTTACTTGGTGTTGACGACGGGATGGTTTTGCAGTTAAAGCCTTTTCCTGCCCCAGTTTGGTCCCTGCAGAAGCAAGGAGTAAAAGAAGAGATTTCCAAAAAAAAAAGCACCTTCTCTGGTCGTAAATGCAGCCCTGCCTGCTGGGCTGGGAGCGTGTGTAGATATGGTAGCACTGTGGAGGGAGCAGAGAAGGAAGGGGAATCCGTGCAGGGCTCAGGAAATGGAAACTCAGGACCAGCAGCTCGGGCTTCTCTGCTTCAGGGAGTTCCTTATCCCGTTGGAAACTGCTATTTCTGCTTTTTTTAGCACGTCGGTGCCATTCGGTGCCACTCTTAATACCCACTCCTGTTGTGATTGTCTTAACTGGGCAACAGGAGCCTGATTTAGGAGAAGGATGTGCCAGCCTGATGTTGTGGTGCCATTAGATGTTGGATCACCTGCTGGAGTTCTCGTGGCCTCCCCTAGCAGTCGGGGGGTAGAACACTGTTGGGTGCTGAGCATGGTGCTGCTTTGCTGATGAAAGAAGAGAGTGAAAATTCAAAGAATTTGTTGTCTTTGCTGCTTTTGCTGAAGTTTGTCTGAGGCGGGTTGTTACGCCACCCCGATGGGGTAGAGCAGAAGAAGGAGGTACCAGCAGCCACCACTGGTGTGACAGACCCTTCCTCTTTGTAAATTGAATTGATGGAGAGTGAGATGGTTGATTTTTGGTTTCAACGTGGGTTGTGAGAGGGATTCTGTGTCACAGAGGAGTTCTCTGTCCTGTTATGAGGGGATTTAGGGCGGGTTACTTCACTCTTGCTTGTGGGACAAGAGTGGAATGGATGGAGTGCTGCTCTTCAGCAGGACGTGGCTCCAGAAGCTGGGAGCAGATGAGAGGTGACAAGGAATAAGTGAAGACAAACTGACCAACTTCAGTGGGGACCCACTGCCTCGCTTGGTGCTTTCCTGTAAAGATGGGAGGTTGAGCCTGGGGAATGTCACCAGTCGTGGTGTTTTGTAGAAGACAACAGTAGTTATTTAAGCACCCACCAGGATCTTAAAACATATTGAGTTGTTTTGAGGCATAACCTGGGGCTGGCTGGATGAACAGGTGGGGCCATGGTGGCGTCGCTGGACTCTGGTGCCTTGGGAGGTGGCTACAAACGCAGGGAGAAGTTGATGCTTGAAGTAAAAGTGCTTATACTGGCATTCCCTCCCCAAAAAAGTGTCCGAGCGGGGCTCACCTGGTGCTTGCTTCCACGTTGTCCCCGCTGTGCTGGCTGGTGGCTGTGTGGTGGCCACGCTGCTTTCTCACCGCTCGCTTGAGAAACGCCACGGGCTGGGACTGGGCTCTTGCATGGAATGGCCTGTCCTTGTCCTGGAGAAGACGCTGTTGCAACCTGCTGCTCGGTGCCACCGCTGCTTAACTGCCCATCCCAGTACACCCATTCCTTCATCATGACCCGATGGTACTTCTAATTGCTCCTGGGAAAATTCAGCTTCCTTAAACTTCCTTTTTCTCTCTTTGAGTGGGCTTTCTCTTTTCCCTCCACATCTGTTCCTTTCTCTTACATCAGGGGTTAGATCCCTGTGGTTCCTGTCGCCATCAGCGGGCACCTAGAGCCTTCATCACCATGGGAAAGGTGTAGAACGGTGTTATTTCAAACCACCTGTAGATGCAGGGCAGCAAGTACCATGTATTTCTAGTTTCTGAGGTGGGGGAGACACGGTAGGGTGGCTTTCAGAGAAGAGCACAGGCTACCTAGTCAACCACCAACCTGTGTCTACACCATGGTGGTTTGCTGGGAGGCCACAGGAGACCCTCAGTGCTTCCCCCTGAGCCTTACTCAGGTGCAGAGGCACAACTGGGCTGCTCCCAGTTGTGAGGTGTCTCCAACCACATCCTCTAACCCCCCGATTCCTCGGTGCTGGAAGGGAAAAGTAGGGGTTTTTTTCTGTGCAGGGTGACTCTGGCCACCCCAGCTGATGGTGAACCCCCTCCCCACTTGGTTTTATTCTCTTCCAGATGCTTCTCAGCTTCATGGCAAAGGGTCCAACGCACAGCAGCGCAAGTTGTGACATCTGCGAGGAGGGGAGCTAGAGCACACATAGGATGAACCCCAGAGGAACAGGTCATAAACTTTGGATACCGGCTATGTCTTTTGGGTTTGGTTTTTGGTTTTTTTTTTGTTTGTTGGTTTTTTTTTTTGTTGGCCTCACGACAACTGGAGAGACTGAACCGCGATGAGGAACTCATTGGCGCGTTTGCTCAGCGGCTTTCGGAGCGAAACCTCCACGCAAAGGGCCACCTTGAGCCGTGCCCCTAATGAGAGGAGTGTTTTTGTAGCACTGTTTTAATCGCTGCTGCCCTTCCTGCATTCCCTGGCACTGGCAGGAGCTAGAACTCCCAGGAAGACGTGGGTGCCGTGGCTTTCTCCCAGTGGATTCCCACCACCTGCGTCTGCCAAGTACCTCCAAGTCCGGTCACCTCCTCGGGCCCCCAGTGGAGGGTATGAAAGGTGCTTCTTTCTCCTGCTTTGGATTTACTTGGATAATTCTAGCACTGCCAGTGCTTTCTTGAAGACGTTTGGCTGACTTTTCAGTTGTACTATAAAACTGTGCTACAGTTAATTGGAGGACTTAACATTTCCTGTGTGGCGAATCTAACGAACCGCCTGATGTTCCCCTCTGGAGGAGAAGGAAGACTCTTTAGAGAGACATTTTTAGATGCAGTCATTGACTTTGAGAATTCGACTTCTTTTTGGGTTTTGGATATTATTATTTTTTTTTCCTCCCACTCAGTTTTATCCTCATTACCATCGAACGCATTGGATTGAACAGGACAGTTCTCAGCATGTCACGTGTATAGGAAGACATAATTCCAGTGCCTTTTACGGTGGAGCAAGAATGGACCTAGTGACACACATTTCAACAACCCTATTTTGTGTGCTCCTCAACCCTTTTTTAATCATTCTGTATTTAAAATGTATTCTGGTTTATTTAATAGAGCTTTTTATGGTTGCACATCAAAAAAAAAAAAAAAAAAAAGAAAAAAAGCTGCACTGTCTGGACTTGGATGGTGTATTGGTGACTGCAAACGCAGTCCCCAACCCAGCAAGAGCACCAGTTCTTATCCGAGTTTGTGCAAGTGGGTTCCAGACCCTCCCCTAAAGCCATTCTTTCCTAGGGTCGACAGTTGGGATCTCTCTTTGGTGGGCAGAGGGAAAGATCTAGATTAACCAAGGTCACGGCCAGGCAAAAAAGAATTCCAGAGAATACCGTTGCTCTCCTCGAGGATTTCTGCACTAGGATCATGCGCTTGTCACAGCTGCAGGAACGGGGACCAGCTGCAATTGAGGAGGGGTGTGTCTTTTTCTTTTCAAGTTTTTAACTCCAAGACCTAAATCCTTCTCCTTTTGATCTGTGCATAGCTAAGGGCAGGCTGCGGTGCCAACGGAGCTTTATGGGCTTTGATTTTTTTTTTTCTGCTCTTGCCCTCCGCCCAGTTCTGCCTCTTCTCAGGCCCCCACAGCCACATCTGAATCATGCAGTAGTAGCAATGATCCACCGAGATTTTACTGGTATTTCAAGCAAAAGCTCACAGCCTTCCTTCCTGAGCTTTGGGGAAGGATGCTGACACCCAGGATACCAGCAAATATCTGCTTTAGTTTTCCCCGGTTTTGGTAAGATCCAAGATGGGACTGTTTTCAATTTGAGCTGATCCAGAATTTCCCAAGATCAGTGCGTTGTTTGTATTTAAAAAAAAAAAAACAAACAAAACAACAAACCAGAATAAAATAATGCAGCTCAGATTTAAAATCTGTTTACAGAACATACCTAGGTTGTAGCAAAAGAGCCAAAGACAGAACTTGTGTTACTAAAACGAAGCACAGCGGTTACGGATGGACTCTGAGCGGTGGATGTCGCGTGGTTCCCCTTGAAGGCCTGATCCCGAGAGGTTCTTTGCACCTTCAACTTCCCACGGGAGCTTGAAAGAGCCTTCCCACCACCTGGGACACCAGTGAGTGACTCGAGGTACTGGTTCTACTCCCTCTCTTTGCTCTCACTTGAACGCTTCCGCTGGGAAGCCCCCGTCTGCGTGGCCGGAGCAGAATGCCCTCCTTCTAGGAATTTAGCGAAGCCTCTTGCCTCAGGGAAATGTTTATTTGGTGGAAATTCTGTGGGATATTTCTCAAATTTTTTTTTTTTTTTAATTTTTTTTTTCCTTTACACGCTATAATGAGTGAGTGAGTGGGATGGAGTCGCGGCAAGGCAGAACCAGGCCGAGACCCGACAGCTGATGGGGAGCCAGGATTCTGGCAGCTCTGCCTTGACCAGGGCAACTTGCAACGTTTCGTGGCACTTACTTCGTGTGGCAGTTCCTTTTTGGGTGCAAGAGCTGCAGTTTACTATTATATATATATTTTTTTTTTTTTTTTTTTGGTGTGTGTTGGGACTGTCTTGCTGAAGATAGTGGGGGTGGTATGAAAACTGTTAATCTTGTACAGAACAACTGAATAAATTGTTTCAAAGTTTCCAAAATGCTCTTTTTTTTTTTTTTTTTCCATCTTCTTACCTCTAGTTTCATGGCTTTGTTTGCAAGAATTTCTCTTTCAGCTGAGATGATCACCTCTTGATCATCTTGTTTCTCAAGTAATGGGTTATTTACCGCTTTAACTAAAGTCTCTTAGGTGGTAAGTGAATTCCAGCTCTGCTTCTAACCGTTCCGCTGGTAGAATTCCATGCTTTTGTTCAGTGTGCTCCTGCTGATGCTTGAGGTTGGAATCTGCTGGAAAGAACACGTGGGGTTTGGACCCCCGGAGCAACGGCGTGATCCTGCGTGATCTTTCCTTCACAAAGGTAAAATACCGGTTTTAATCCCCAAAACCAGGAGGGATGCGCAGGGAATGCTTGCGGCTGCTTTTGTTGCTGCTGGTGGAATTTATTGGGATTAGCTGAAATCTGGGGAAAAGGAAATGAAGGTGCTCTAGATGTGGGACCCCCTGGTTCCCATCCCAGTCTAATTCCCTGTTTTCAGTCCCATTTGTTAGTGCAGCTCACTCCCATCTAATGCTGCTAATTAGTCCCAGCTCTAATGATGCCCCAGCAATTTCCCTCTTGGAAAAAGGTCAACGGCTAAAATGAACAGCCTTATTTATTTTTTTTTTTATCTTTGCCTCTGAACTGGCATCTTTCTGTAAAGCCAAAGACGAAGAGCCTGCCGTAATTAATAAAGAAAAAAAAAAGAACAACACCCGACTTCTGATTGGAACCACTGCATTTTTATTTTGTACTATAAATAGGATTCCCCTCTATTTCCCATTCCCTTACACGAGTAAATGAAACACGTAGCTGCATGTAACTCCATCCAGTGAAACACCAGCACCCCTTTGGGCCGTGAGCTCAGCTGACGGTTTGGAAGGCACTCTTGACTTGTGGGCTTGACTCTACCCTCTGGTGCTTGCCGGCTCTTCACGTACTTCTCGGTGACCTCTGTGGTGTGGGGAATGCTCCCCTCCTGGGGCTGACGCCATCCCATTCCATCTGCTTCCCTCTCCCCCAGCAGCACGGGCACGTAGGTGAACAAAAGGATGGTGGTTTAGGTATTAATGAATCGCCACGTGCGGCACGCCTTTCTTCTTACAGAGCTGGTTTTCTCAGAGGACCATCCCATCCTTTAGTCACTTGTCCACGAAGAAAACTGGCCAACTTACCAACATGCAGCCGATGTAAACCAGCTCCTGACTCCTGGTCACCTCGGAGTCATCTTGACCTTCAGTCCCTCTAACGACTGCCGTATACAGCGTTTTACGCGGCTACGTGAGTATATGCGGAGGAAACTGCAGGTTCTGCTGAGTCTTTGGACTTCAGGCACTTCACTGACCTGAGGCTCGTTTTTTGTTAGGTTGAGTGATTGGGTAGGGACGCAGAGGGGGGAGAAGTTTTTTTTTTTTTTGCTGGAGTCCCGGCACGTGTGTTTTCCGCTCCCGGTGGCGCTTTCCTGCGGCGTATGACAGCAAGCGGTGTGGCTTCGTAGCGTGGCTGGGGCAGAGGCTCTAACGTTTTGGAAGACACAAAGAAGGGCAAGGATTTGCAGTGATCCGGTAGCCTAACGAGCGGTGCAGCTCTGACCAGCTGCTCTTAAGAAGAAGTTTCCTAAAGTGGAGGGAGCGCTGTGTAATTACTTCCCGACACCAAGACCGCCAACTCCTGGATCGACATCTCCTTGTTGAGGTAACTGTTGTACTGAGCCATGGTTAACCTTCCGCTCTTCAGGGCGTCCTCAATTGAGAACTCTCTACCAGACTTTCTGTCGAGGATCACAGATGATTCCCCGTTGGGACCCTTTATTGAGATCTCCTCCCAGTCGCATTCCTGACTCTTCAGTTTGACAAACAAGCTCCATTCGATGAGGCCGAGCACGTGAGCTTCCTCTGGAGACATTTCTTTTCCTGTGTCGGGGTCGATGACCACAATGGAGCGCCTCAGGTGGTTCTCTCTTTGTTCCCTCTTGATGGCCACTGTCTTGAGGCGATTCTGGAGTTGCTCGATCTCTGCATCTTTTTCTCTGGATAACTGCTTCAGATCATCTAACTCTCTTTCCAGCGCTTGGAATCTGGAGTCCAGGTTTATTCCACTGTCCATGTGGGTCATGTTTCTCAAATCCCGAGCTTCTGTTGCTGTGAGTTCAATCTCTGACTGCAGTCTCCTTGTTTCCATCAGCAGGTTCTGCTTCTCAAGGTGTAGTTTGTGGTTTTCCTCCCTTAACAAGTCTAGCTCCTTTGAGGATTTGGAGTTGTTGAATTCCACCTCAGACAGCCTGGTTTCGAGGCGGTTGATATCTGCATCTAGCTCCCTCTTACGCCTACTTTCTTCCTCCAGATTGCTCTTCAGCTTTTGAATCTCGTACTCCGTGTCTCCTTTGTCCACTTGGACGCTCTCTGAAAAGACCACTTTCTCTTTGACCTCCATCTTCTCCAAAGAAAGGAGCTTCTTTCTCAGGGCTTCTAGTTCGGTTTGCAAGACTTGTCTCCGGTGCTTCTCTTCTTCTAGCTCCAGCTTGAGGAGGGAGTGCTCCTTCTCTTGCTGGGGATCTTGCTGAAGGATCACTTTCTGTTTCACAGTCACTCGTTCTGTCGTCTCCCTCTCCTGTTCTTCCAACTCGTTCAACCTAATCTTCAGCCTCTGCACCTCCAGCTCAGCCTCTCTGCGGGCCTGTCTCTCTTTCTCAAGTTCTTCCAGTTGACGCTCCAGCTCGGATCTCCTCCTCTGCAGCTTGCGGAGCTCTTCACGGAGGCCGTCGATTTGCTTGAGCTCGCTCTCAATGCTCTGAGAGAAGGAGTTGACTTCGGCTTTCAAGGCAGGGTCTTGCTCATACTTCACTACTTCCTGCTGGACCACTTTCTCCTTCACCTGGGAAAGTTCTTCCTCCTTCTGTCTTACTTTCTCTTCTTGGAGGAGCCGCTCCCTCTCCAGGTCAATGTGTTTCATCTGTTCATCTGCTAGCTGCACCCGCAGAGACTCGACCTCCTCTCTCGTCTTGGGGTCTTCCCGGAACTGCAGAATTTCTTGAACGACTTCCTTCATATGCACTTGAGGTTTCGTATCTTTCAAAGCTTGTATCTCTTGTTTCAGCTGGTAGATCTCAAGGTCAGCTCTTTCAATTGCTCCTGTCCTCTCTATGATTTCCTCCCGGAGTCTCTGTAGCTCCTTTTCAGTTTCTGGGTCATTCTTGTACTTAATGACCTCCTTAATGACTTCTTTGACTTCTACCAGTGGCCCTCTGTTCCTCAGAGCAGCCAACTCGTTCTGGCAGCTCTTCAGCTGTTCGTCCCCACCTCGGTATTTCCTCTCCTGCTCTACCAGCTCCAAACGAAGGTTGGCGACTTCATTTTCAGCCTTGGGATCTGGGCGCACAATCTCACGCACTTTCTCCTGGACAACCACCTTGGCGTTCTCTTCCTCCAGCAGCTGGATCTTCCTGAGCAGCTCAGCCTTTTCCCGCTCATTGGAACGACCCTTGGACTTCTCATCCTCATACTGGCGCCGGAGCTCGTTCACCTCCCTCTCAATGGCCAAGTCCTTCTCTACCTTCAGCACCTCCTTGACGGTAATTTTGCCCTCGGCGATGGCCCGTTCCTTCTCGAGGCGTTTGAGCTTGTCCTGGAGGAAGCTGAGCTCTTCCTCGTGCTTCTGCCGAAGGGCACTCTCCCTCTGCTTGTTCTCTTGCAACATCCGGAATTCCATCTCCAGCTGGGGATCGTTCTGGAGCTTCAGCACCTCCTTCTCCGTTACCTTCTCCTGCTCTTTGTTCTTCTCGCTGGACAGCACAGCGATTTGCTGGCGTAAAAGGATGACTTCGTTCTCTCGGGTTCCTTCCTGCCTCCTCAGCTCTTCCAATTCTTCTTTGAGCCTCAGGATTTCATCAGCTTGAGCTTTATCTCGTTCAATCCGCAGTACCTCTTTCACTATGTACTCCTGCCCTCCCTCCTTCTTTTCGTGCTCCAAAACGCGCAGCCTGATCTTAAGAGCCTCCAGCTCATCCTGGAGCACCTGGTTCTTGCGCTGCTCTTCTGCCAGGCTCTGCTGCAGCTTGTGGAAGCTCTCTTCCAGCTGAGGGTCAGGTACTTTCTTCAGCAGTTCTTTCTTAACAACAGTTTCTTGGGGCTTCTGGTTTTGCAGGTGGACGATGTTGTTCTGGATGGCTTTGATCTCTGCTTCTAGCTGTTGCCGGCGCTGAGTCTCATCCTCAAGCTCTTTCTTCAACTTCCAGACTTCTTCCGCGGGCCTCACAGATGTTTTGGTCTGGACAGAGTCCTGCATCAGTTGAATCTCTGGTTGCTGTTGTTGGAAAAAGAATGTGTAGTCAAAACCCCTCAAATAATCATACTTTTGGTGCTTTTTTTTTTTTTTTTCAGTGCCTCCTGTGACAAACAGGAGGTTGTTGAGGCTGGTTAATGGAGGTTGCCTATTGGGAGGGGGTATTTGCTCTTGAACTGCTCTGTGGATGCCCAGAGAGAAATGCTTCCTGCAGTGGCTGTTGCCATCGGAAGCTTTTAGTCATGAGGGACACTAATTCTAGCATGGACTTGGCAAAAGGAGTGTTTAAAAATGATGTGGAGCTTCCTTGGATGAGTTGGGGATGGGACTGGGAAACGCAGAGGGGTGGTCTGTCTGATTTAAGTGTTCCCTGATGGTTTTGGGGGCATGAAGCACCAGCTGGATTCATTTCTAGTTCAACTTTCAATAGCAAAGGCACAGGTGCAAGGCACACCAGTCCTCTTCAATATACTCATCAATGACCTGGATGAAGGGATGGAATGTACCCTCAGGACGTTTGCTGATGATACAAAACTGGGAGGGGTGGCTGACACACCAGAAGGCTGTGCCACCATCCAGCGAGACCTGGACAGGCTGGAGAGTTGGGCAGAGAGGAACCTGATGTACTTCAACAAGGGCAAGTGCAGGGTGCTGCACCTGGGGAGGAATAACCCCCTGCACCAGGACAGGTTGGGGGTGACCTGCTGGAGAGATGCTCTGAGGAAAAAGACCTGGGAGTCCTGGTTGGATGACCATGAGCCACCAATGGGCCCTTGTGGCCAAGAAGGCCAATGGCATCCTGGGGGGCATCAGGAAGAGTGTGACCAGCAGGTCGAGAGAGGTCATCCTCCCCCTCTGCTCTGCCCTGGGGAGGCCCCATCTGGAGCACTGGGACCAGCTCTGGGCTCCCCAGTTCAAGAAGGACAGGGAACTGCTGGAGAGGGGACAGCAGAGGGCTATGAAGATGATGAGGGGCCTGGAGCATCTCTCTTACGAGGAGAGGCTGAGGGACTTGGGTCTTTTTAGTCTGGAGAAGACTGAGCATCTGATCAATGCTAATAAATACTTGAAGGGTGGGTGTCAGGAGGATGGGGCCAGTCTTTTTCCAGTGGTGCCCAGGGACAGGACAAGAGGAAATGGGCACAAACTTGAATGTAAGAAGTTCCACCTAAACATGAAGAAGAACTTCTTTGCTGTGAGGGTGGCAGAACCCTGGAAGAGGCTGCCCAGGGAGGTGGTGGAGTCTCTCTGAAGACATTCCAAACCCTGCCTGGACATGTTCCTGTGCAACTTGCTCTGGGTGGACCTGCTCTGGCAGGGGGTTGGACTGGATGATCTCCAGAGGTCCTTTCCAACCCCATATCATTCTGTGATTCTGGATGTTATTTAACATGTGTAGTATTTACACGCCTGTCCTTCCAGCCCCACGTTCCTCCTGGAGATCACTTACCTGCCGCAGGAGACTCTGGGCGAACTCCAGATTCTGCAGCCTCTGTCTGTTCACGGCGTTCACTTCGGTGAACTTGGCCGCCAGAACAGCTTCCTGTGGAACAAAAAATGCATTGAGAAGAGGCGGTGGAACCACAGGTCCTTGGGCAAGACTTGCTGAATAAAAACAGTGACCAGACCCTAAAGAAGTAACCCTGGGTGCTCATCTAAAAACCTTCTGTGGGCTTTGGAGGAGGTGATTCTCGTGCACACACACACGCTCACGGTCATACCGTGTGTTTCCTACTCAAGATATGCACAAAGAAATGCAGATGAGGAAAAACCAGTGCTAAATCCAGCATTTCCCCTCTCTCATTCTGGGGCCCAGCCCCCAAAAATTGATGGGTGATAAAAGAATGGTGGAAAAATCCCTTCCTCCCCTTATTCCCTGCCCTCTCCTGCAGGTCCCTCTGGGACTAAGGTCACCGACACTAAATCTAACTGTTTGCAAAATCCCCGTGGTTCCCATAAGGTTTCATCTGCCTTAGTTCTCTGCAGGACATCTCTTCCTTACCTCCTCTTTCACTTTTGCAGCTGGAGACTGGAGCCTGGGCTTCTTGCTCATGTACCCGTTCCGGCCGTTCTCGAGGTCGAGGATGGACCGTAACTTCTCTGCTTCCAACTCGTAGTCCTGTGGGGAGAAGTTCCCAGGAGAAAAGTGAGATTACTGCGTCCCCTCCAAGCCCAGGTCCCTCCTAAACATTGGCTTTAATGAATTCTACACTTGAGCTGTGTTTTGGGTGAGGTGCTGAGGATGGTGGGACCCAGAGCACTGTTGCAGGACCTCCCAGCAGGATCTCAGCAGCTTCTGAGTTGGGTACTGCCCTGTGACAGTAGCAGCACTAAATGGGCATGTGCTGAACTTCCAGTTACCTTCTTGATGCTGGGCTTGGAGTGGAAACCCTCTTCACAAACAATAAATCTGGGCCAGTTGCCATGTTAATGGCCATGTGCTGTCAACATCAGAGCAGATATAACCTGGGTTTAGCTCATCAGTTGACTGAGCAAGGGCTCTAGGCTCTCTTTAGGTGGCTCCTTGCAGGATACAGGTAGTTCTGCCCCTCTCTCCGCTCTGGGGAGACCCCCTGCAGCACTGTCTCCAGCTCTGGGGCCACAAACAGAAGGACATGGAGCTGTTGGAATGAGGCCAGAGGAGGCCCCGGAGATGCTGGGAGGGCTGGAGCCCCTCTGCTGGGAGGACAGGCTGAGAGAGTTGGGGGGGTTCAACCTGGAGAAGAGAAGGCTCCAGGGAGACCTTGGAGCCCCTTCCAGTCCCTCAAGGGGCTGAGGAAAAGCTGGGGAGGGACTCTGGATCAGGGAGGGGAGCCCTAGGAGGAGGGGGAAGGGTGTGACCCTCCTGAAAGAGGGGAGATGGAGCTGAGATGTGGGGAAGAACTTGTTTGGTGTGAGGGTGGTGAGAGCCTGGCCCAGGTTGCCCCGAGAAGCTGTGTCTGCCCCATCCCTGGAGGGGTTCAAGGGCAGGTTGGAGGGGGCTTGGAACAACGTGGTCTGGTGGGAGGTGTCCCTGCCCGGGGTGGGGGGGGGTTGGACTAAATAGCCTTTAAAGGTCCCTTCCAACCCAAACCACTCTGATTTTTATGATTTTATATTGAAGTTTTTCCATGCAGTCCTTACCTTCACTGCCTGCTGGTACTGCTGAGCTGTGGCAGAGACCTTCTGCACCTCCTGTTCCTTGCTTGCAATGTCACTGAGGAGTGCCTGGCAAGCACAGGGAGACGTGTCAAAGGGCACACAAAATCCAACGACACCGTTCAGCCTTTGTGAGGGCTGCCGTTAAAATTACAACCCTGAGAATAACAACCTTCTACAGGTAGGACCGTGGGACCTTAGACTTTGAAACTAAATGAAGCTAGCTAGTCTTTATCTATTTTAAGTTCAGGAGCTATCTGAAGTCTACTCCTTTTCTTTTAGTGTTGCTCCTTCTCCTCTCCCCATGGAGCCCAGGGCACTCTCAGAAAGAATTACCGCTTGGTTCTTCAGCTTCGTTTCCACTTGCTGGATGTTGTCGGTCTCCTGCGGCTCGTAGTTGGGTATGTTGCAGAGGAACTGGTTGATTTTGTCGTAGTTGGTGCGGTAGTTGGAATAGGCGTTTTTGGCTTTCTGCAGGGTCTGCGTTCTGGGAGGGAATTAGGAATAAAAATGTTTTACAGTGAAAGGGTTGTGAAGCTTTGGGAGAAGCTGCCCAGGGCAGTGGTGGAGTCTCCATCCCTGGAGGTATTTAAAAGCCGGGCAGACGTGGTGCTGAGGGACATGGGTCAGTGGTGGGTTTGTCAGCCTTGGGTTGATGGCTGGACTCGATGATCTGAAAGGTCCCTTCCAACCCAGGGAATTCTATGATTCCACACTATCACATCTCCTGTGTCTTCTCCAAACACCATCCTTGCTTTCCCTGCTCCCTAAAGACACAGATTTGAGGCAGAGTTGTTCTCTTGCCAAAGTCCCCATCTCTGTTGCAAGGGCACTTAATCCTAAGGGCTGCCCAGATCTACTCAGCTAGTGCAAGCCAGGAACCTCTCCCTTCCTTCTTAGCCCTCCCTGGAAGCCCTTCTGCAACTGCTTGTGTCCGTGATGGTGTTATGTCTCTTCCACATCCAGTGTGGTTCAAACTCCACAGTAAACACCCTGTCTTTCCAGTCCTAGCTAGATGCTGTCCTCTCTCTTACCTGTGGTCGATCTGCTTGCTGAGGTTGTTGAAGCGCTGGTTGAGTTTGTAGAGCTCGGCTTCCTGCCGCTCGATGTCGGGGCAGTGCTCCTGGAACTTGCTGGCCAGGGTGTTGGAGCACGTCTTCGTCCTTAGCAGGTTCTGCTCTGCTTCATTGAGCAGGAACCGTTTGGACTGGAGCTCGGTGCCCATGGCCTGTGGAAAAAACAGGAGAGAGGGACTCTCTGGGCTTTTGTCACTGCTCCCATCAACTCAAACGACTTCCCTGGAGCTACAGAGGGTGCTGAGGAGCAGCCATATTCAACTGGTGTTTGATTTCTGGTTTGGGGATGGGAATGGTTTGCATTTAAAGCATGTGGAGATCTCTGCGGTTATCATGGGGTCTCCTCTCCAGCTGGGGGAGGCCATCCCTTTGCCAACTGGTTCCCACTTATGAGTTAAGCAGCAACTACCCCAGCTTTTGGAAAGGGGTTTTGTATGTGGAGCGTGTCCGTAGGGTATTAAACCATCCGCAGATGACACTCACCAGCAGCTCTTCCTTCTTTCGGTCCACCACCCGCAAATCCTCCGGCACAGTGTCATCTATGACCAGTTTGTTCTCATAGGTAGAGAGCAGGTCTCGGCCTTGTTGGAGGCTCTTCTCGAGGTGCGTGGCCACCTCAACTCTGTATGGAGACAAAAGGGAAGGTGCTTCAGCACCTATCTCCTGCAGGATCCTACGTTATGCCAAGCTCAAGCCATGACTTACTTCTCCTGGGCAGCGCTGAGCAGCTGGACCACGCGGTCGTACTTCTTGTTGGTGTTCTCCACCTTGTTCTTCACCAAGGTGGCACTGCCGGTGTTGGGCACGGATTCGATGAAGACCTCGCACTCCTGGATCTTCCTCATTTTCTCAGGCTCGATGCGACGGACCTCATTGGTGATGTTCTGCAGCAGGAATAAAGCCTTTATACAAACTGAACCAGGACCTTGTGGCTACAAAGAAGCTGACCCTTGGCTGCCCAGGGTGAGAAGGGAGGTCAGGGCTGAGGGCTTGTTTGATGGCAGGTGCCTTTCAGCCCTGGAGGTGACAAAAGAATATTTTCTGTTGGCTTTCTGCTGACTTGTGTCTCTTCTGGGGCAGGCTGTCTAGCCCTTAGCAAGGAAACTCTGGCTGGGGAGTGGTTCCCACCAGCCCTTGTTCCATCAGAAACGTGGTGGACTCATCTGGGCCGTTGGCCTCTGCAGCCTGATGGATGAATTCTTGCCTGGACATCAAAGTGCTGCGGGCAGCTGGAGCAATTTGCTTTCACTTGTGGTATTAGTTGGATTTTGACACAGCCCTCAGCAGGTGATGTAACCGAGGCCTGAACTTCCAAACCAAGGGAGGTTTGTGGCACGGAGCCTAGCTTAATTAGGGGTCTGAAGGAGAGGAAAAGAGCAGCTCCAGCACTGGAGTCTGGTGGGGCAGGTCCATGAGGAGAAATGGTGCCCTGGACTCTGAGTGTTCTCCTGCTCCTTTCTGAGCTGGTGATGGTGGTGGCACAATTAACATCCCTCTCTGTAGCCATCGCTTTTTCCCTCTTGAACCTCCCTGTGACCAAGCTGGGACAAGAGCTTCTGAGGTTCTTCAAAGGGCTGCTCCCCATCTCTACTGGAAGCAGCACCCAGCTGTAAGCATCGCCCCGTGCCCTGGGCTCAGGGAGCCCATACAGCACCCAGGATACTGAGGAGAACCCTGGAGAACCCCTGGGAGCAGGGTCCCTGGTCGGCACCCCCTCTCTGCTTCCACAGCACCCCCATACCTTCAGGTCCTTGGAACGCTCGGTGCTGTCCTGCACCGCCCGGCTCTGCTCCAGGGGTGGACGGAGGTTTGCAGTTATGGCTTTCTCCTGCTTGTCCAGGTCACTGTTCACTTTCTCCAGCCCTGCCAGAAGCTGGCGGCCCCGAACCGATGCAGCATCTGGAGAACAAGGTGGGGGACCAAGTTCAAGCCAGCTGGAAGCCAGGTCTAGGCAAAACCCCTATTCCCCTCTGCTCCCGGAGCCCTTTCTGCTCTGCCCCCTCGCTCATCGACACCAAGACCGTGCTCCCCAGGACCCTTAGGAGGTGGGAAGCTCTTGGTGATGTCCCCCTTAAGGTGGGCCACCTCCTCATTCAAGGCTACAGCTGCCCTTTTTGTGTCTGGGGAGGGGCCAAGCCTCACCTCCGATGCTGTCTGCCTTCAGCCCCTCGTAGCGCTGCTGGAGGATGTTCTTGCAGTTGGCTGTCTTCTCCTTCACCCTTACATAGTGATGGGCAATTCTGCAGAAGAGAAGAGCTCGGGCATGAGGTCAGAGTCGGGGCCCTCGGACCCTGGATCGCCCATCTCAGGAAGGAGCTGGGACCTGGCCCCTCACAGCAAGTGAAGCAAGTGGGGGAGAAGCACCTTCACCCCACGTTGGTAAAGGAGTGGAGGATTGTCTTCACTGGAGGGGTGAGGGCAGGGAAGAGGCTGCTGAGGGGAGGGATGGGCAGCTCCCCCCTGGCCGTAACGCCCTCCAGAGAAGGGGAGGACCTGGGTGTCTCTGAGCTGGCCCCACTTGGCCAACTGGGATCTTGGGTGCAAGCAGGAGGGTGCAGGAACCCCTCCTGGAGGAAGCCTGAGGCTCCGAGCAGGCATCCCTTCACTGTGGGAACGGGGCAGGAGCCCTCCATCAGCGCTGGTGGGGTGGCCTGGGGGCTGGGGAGGACAAGGACCGGATCTGGCACGGCAAGCTGGTGGAGGGACACACACACACACACACAACACACGTACTGGTCCGCCAGCGCTATTGCTTCTGGATCAGGTGGGGGGATCATGAAGCAGACCCCCGGGGCGCTGATCTTGTCTCCCGAGCTGTCTGCCACCTCCCAAACGTCTCCGCTGTTCTTCTGCAGGGTGTAGTGGGCTCCTCGGCTTATCTGGCCCTGGGGGGACAGGAACCGGTCGCAGCAGCAGCAGCAGGTCAGGAAACACCAGCAACCCGGAGGAGCCACGCTCTCGTGGGGAGGCAGGACCAGCAGAAACCCCCCACATCCCTTCCAGGCCCCCCATGGTGTCCACCAGCTTTGCTCTCCCATCCCTACGGTCAACTACTCAACCCTCTGAAGATGGATAACCCTGGTGGTGTGGACCCAGGTGTGCTGCTGGTGGTGGGGTGAGTTTTTCGGATCGGGAACGTGCCTCGACACCTCCGCCGGCGCGGGGAGCGTGGGAAGGTGACGGAGCCGGGCTGTCGCAACCTCCTGAGGGGTGTGTGACAGGCACCCCAGGGTGGACGGAGGCCGCGTTCCCCCCTGGGGACTCCTCCTGAGCTGCAAAACCTGCTTTCCCACCGAGCCCAGCACCACCTTCTCCTCATCCCCCACTGTGGGAGATGTCACCACTGAAACTGCTCTTTCCCCAGGTGCCTCTTCCATCCCCAGTGTCCCCCGAGGAGATGGTGCCCAGCAGCACCTCTGCCCGGCTGGGGGATGATGAGGGAGATGTTACCTGCTCTCCTTCGTACTCGCAGAGAGCCTCCACGGGGACGGGCTGGGGGGGCGTCTCGCGGCGGTACCGCAGGGGCAGGACCTGCTGGCTGCGCTCCTGCAGGGACCTCACCACCTCCTCGTACTTTTCCAAGGCCTTCTCCTGGTCCTAGCACAGAGTAACCACCAAAACCAGTAAGGAAACATGGGAAGAACCAGCTCCTGGGCTCTGTTGGCTGGGGAGGAGCTGCTGGGACAGGGACTGTGGCTTCTCTTTTGCTTAGCCTCGTGAAAACGGCTGCTGGGACCTGCTCTGCAGCCATTGTGTTCCTACACCAAGTGTTCCTGAGCTCTCCTGCCTGCCTCTGCAGCCAGGCTGAGGACTGAGACTGTGCCCATGAGGTTGCCATGCCTTGGCACTAGCCACCGGCTAGTAACAGGCGTTCCCTGGTGTATGGTCCTCATCTGCATGCTGATGGGGAGCCCCATTCCCAGCTATTACCTCTAATTAAAGCCCAGAGAAAAGGCTCTCCATGGGTTGCTCTATCTCTGGCCGGGCAGGTGGGGGTCCCAGGGTGCTGAGTGGGATGGAGGAGAGGGACAGCTCTTGGGAAGAGCCATTGGTTGTCCCAGGACACCTGCATCACCTGGGCCTGCTGCAGCACGCTGGGGCTTGGGCTGGGGTTCAACACAGCCCTTCCCAAGTGGGCGATCTCGCAGCCGGGCTCCAAGCAGCACAGCGAGTTCCACTGCCTCCTCTGGCAGCGGGTCTAATTATGCTCCCGCCCTTAATGAACGCTAACTCAAGGAGAGAACAAATAAAAACCAGCCCAGTGAGCAATTACGTTGCTATGGGAGAGGCAATCTCTAGCTAGAGGGGAAGGAAGAGTCCCGGGAAGGCCTGGCAAAGGGAGGCAGCAGCACAGTCCTGCTGCTCGCCATGGAGAAAGCTGGGCTAGATGCCTGCTGCGGCAGAGAAGTCCCTCCATCAGTGTCATGGGTCCTGCTGCTGCCTCCCCTTTGGTCCCTCCCTGCACCAATACTTACATCCAGCTCCCGCAGGAGGGACTCGAGCTGGTATCTGTCCTTGAACTCCGGGCTGAATTTCTGGTCCAGGTCCGTATCCACCTTCTTCAAGAGCTCCTGGGCATCCTTCGCGTCTTTCTGAAACTGCAGAAAGGCAGAGTCTCTGGTGAGAGAAGGTCCAGCTGAAACATGGAGCAGACCCAACCTGGCACCTTGGTCTTCGCGCTGCCTAGAGCGGGGACAGCCACCGAGGAGCTGTGATGGCCATCTGAGCACTCAGAAGTGCCGGGAGAAAGGTGAGGAATCGCTGTTTCCCACGCTTGGGGCAGCAGAGCTGGGGCAAAGACCACCAGGGGCAGCTTGGTCCATCCTCTTCTCCTGCAGAGCTGTCAAATCCCACCTTCCCTCGCCCTCAGTTTTGGATCGCTTGGGCAGCATCCCGACGGGTGCGTGGTGTCTCCATGGCCAACGCCAAGGAGAAGGCAGAGCCAAGCCCTTCCACGCACAAACCACCCCCCGGGGCAGTTATTCTGGCAGATACCCACGAGAGGCACTGCCTGGGCTGGGCACCCGCCGTTCAGCTTTGGCAACAGAACTCATCACGTCCTCAACACGCCCAGGCTGTGGGAGAGGAATCCAGCCCGACCTGCTCTCCTGCCGAGCCTCCCCGGGCCGTCGGATGCCATTTATCCAGCAGACATCTGTCTGCCCAGCTCAGCTGGGGCGCTGAGCCCCGGCGGGGGACAACTCGGCTTTCTGCAGGTGTAATTTCCCCACTCGGACCTGTTCTGCTTCCGAGAGGAGACTGCAAGGTCTCCTCGTGGGGGTGAGGTCCCACTGTGAGGTATCTCTGCTGTCCTCGGCATCGGAGCGGATGCTTTCTACAAATTATGGGCTTTTTTTGGCCAAGCAATTACTGCGTTTGGTGCTTCGAGCAATTATGAACTGTATTATCAGCTCAAAGTTCTTCTCCTAGCCTTAAAAGCCCGGTAAACCGGAGAACTAAATCTCTTCTACTCTGTTTCCAGAGATCTGGGGTGTCCTGGGACCCAGCACCTCCTTTCTGGGCAGTGCGGAGCGAGCGGCGCCTCGCTGCCCCTGGGGGAATCTGGTACCTTGTGGAAGTCCTCCATGAACTTCAGGTGGCTCTCCTCGCAGATCAGCAGGTTGAGGTACTCCTTCCAGTCAGCGTGCACCGCTTCGATGTGAGCCTGCAACACAGGGGTGGGTGGGTGGTGGATGTTAGAAGGACACCACCATGCTGTGGGTGCCCACCAGAAGGTGCCCGTTTCCATCTTGAGCAATCAACTCTTTGGCTGCCTCTGAAGCCACCCAGGTGCTCAGAGATGGCAATACTGGAGCGTGAGTTCAAAGCTGGGATGCTCCCATGGGAGCGTGGATATAAGGAGGTGGCCAATCCTGCGGCCTTATGTCCATCTTCCCATCAAAGGTGGCATCTGCCACCATAATTTGTCCTTTGTAGGCAGGGACAGGGTAATCACTGCAGGAATGAGGGCGATGGGAAGAGCTCTTCAGGTTTATCTCGGCTCCTCCAATGGTGTTTACACACTTGCAGGTGAAGGAGACATTTTTCCCCCTTGGCATCCCAGGAAGGAAAGTCAAGAGGCATGCTGGCACCACGTCCCGTGGTGGAGAAGGGCTGGACAAGTGCCCCAAGCACTGGGGCAGGTGGGGAGGCTGGAGCCCATCCCTGATGCTCACCTCGATGGCGTTCTTTCCGGGGTGGTTCTGGGCCAGCAGCTGATCTCCATCTGCATGCAGCTTGTTGATGGCCTCCTCCTTCTCCTCCAGCTTCCGATGGATGAAGTTCTGGGTGGAGAGAGACGAGGTACTGACCCCCATGCAAAAAGAGGGGACCTGGGCTGCGGCCTGTGACTGAGCCACTCTGAAAGGGCCTGAACATCTCCCACAAGACAGACAGCCTGATGTTCCCCCACCACAGCTCTCCCTTTCCCTTCCTTTGCAGACATTGCTGAAGACGTGACTCTTGCCAAGTGAAGGTGGAGATAAGAGAGAAGAGAACGAGGAAGCTCTTGAGCTTCCTTATTCCTGTATTCCTGGCAGGAGGTAGGGATTGACCTTACCCTCCACGTGCTCTCGTCTGTCCATCTCCACCATGGAGTGGGGGAAACTGAGGTACGGGGGAATGGATGTTTCCTGACCCCCCAACATCCATCCCCTAGCCATCTCCCCCAGCTCCGTGCCCACCCCCCTGGCCACAAAGCGCACGGACCTCGTACTGGCGGCGCCGGCTGGGGTAATCCAGGTTGTGGTCGCTCCAGTCGTAATGGGTCCTGTCCTTCGCCTGCTGATCCAGCCAGTAGAGCTTGTTGGTGCAGCGCTGCATGTAGTCCTGCAGGGAGGTCAGGTCCTGCTGCCGCTGCTGGGAGCCGGCCTGGGAAGGGGTCAGAGTAGGGGAGAGCTCAGCCCAAAACTCCTCTCCACCAGTCCCTTTGGGGTGCCTGGCCACCCCCCGGGAAGGGACCCCTGCTCAAGGGCTCTGCCCCCAAGATCTCGGAGGTCTCTTACCAGCAGCTTCTGGTATTTGGCTTGGAACTCGCTCGCGTCATCCTGGTGACAGAGAAGAAGTGAGGCAAGAAGTTAGGAGCGTGTCTGTGGAGAGCGGTGGCCTGGCAGGGGCTGGATGAGGGAGGGGGATGTGGAGTTTATGGGATTTGCCTCATCGTAAAGCTAGAGTCAAGTGTAGGATGCTCAGCTCCCAGGTTAGGGGTGGATCTGGGTGCCCACCCGACCCGGTCCAGGCTGTAGCATCTTGGATGGTGGGGTGCCCTCACCTTCATGGGGGGCTCGGGATGGGACTGACCCCGCAGGGCAGCAGGGAGGGAGGGCAGGAGAGCTGACCTTGTTGCCTTCCTTGGTGATGTGTGGGCCGATGGCCATGACCTCGTTGTGGAAGATGTTGTGCTCTTCTACTTGGCTGTTGACCAGCGGCAGGTCGGTCCCGAAGCCCTTGCTGTTTAAGGCGTCCTGCAGTGCACGGGAGCTGGGGTTAGTGATGGGGAATGGGATGTGGTGACTAAGACCTCTTGGAGGTGGATGTAGGGCTGGGCTTGGGTGGGCTCTAGCGTTGGGTGAAATCAGCCGTGCCAGCCTGTGGCCATGGGAAGGCCTGTTTGGGCATTTTAACCCTTTTCTGGCTGAAAGAGTGTAGGGAGTAGGCTTAAGCAAAGAGTAAGGGCTGTGGAGTAGAGCCCAAAGCAGGTGGTGACTGGGGATGCCAAGGCAACCCAAGTAAGGGACCCAAGAAGAGAGGCTGAGGCTTGTTCAGCTTGGGGAGGAGAAGGCTTTGGGGGCACCTAACAGCATCCTTCCCATCAGGTTGTTGAGAAAATGGATCCAGGCTCTGCGAGGTGGTGTGTGGTAGGAGGGTGAGAGACAACAGGCATAAACCAAAACAGGTGAAGCACAGATGGTACAAGGAGAACCTTTTTCACTCTTAGGGTTCTCGGTGGGGCGTTGGAGGATGTTGCCCAGAGGAGGAGTGTGGTCTCCATCCTCGGACGGAGAAGGGCAGAGGTTTGCTCAAGCTCCTCCAGGAGGGTGATGGCCAGCCTAGGAGCCCTGAAGGCCAGGCTGGTCCCCGTGACCCCCAGTCCTCCAGAGCACCTTCTCTCTTAGCCCAGCTGCTGCCAGCGGTGCCACCTTGAGCACCGATTCTGCTGCCACCGCAGCTGGCCTTGTCACATCCCCTCCAGTACCCCATCTCCTTCCCGTGCTGCTCCCAGTACCGAGCAACCACGAAGGTCTCCAGGAGCCTGTTTCTCCATGGGGACCATGCACGAGGTCCTGCCCATCCCCAGCCGGTGCTGCTGGCCGGGCAGTGGCACCACCGGTGGTCCCCTCGGTACCTGTTTCTCCTCGACCACTGTTGTCCAGTTGAGCTGGGGCTCGATGTGCTGCTGCTGGGGGAAGTTGTAGATCTGGTCGTGTTTCACGCGCAGGTTTGCCACTCGCTCCTTCAGCTGCCGGATGCTGGGGGAAGGAAAAGAGGAGGGTGGGATGTGGGATGTGGGATGCGGGATGCGGGATGTGGGAACGGGCCACCACCGGCATCGGTAGCTGTAGGTGATCCTCCTCTCCCAGGCCTGCTATGGAGCAGGGGGCTGTCCTTTGGGGACCTTGGCAAGCCCAGGCAGGCTGCCAGCAGCCACATTGGGCAATCGGCTGAGAAGGGAGAGGGCAAAGGTTCCCCCCATGAACATATCTTCTGCCAAGGGCTGCTCAGCACATCTGCTGGCCGTGGGTTATGCTGACGGCTACGGGTTATGGACCTTGATGTGACCTGGGATGCAGAGGAGCCCACGGTGACCCACCAGGCGCAGGCAGAGCCCCTGGAGAAGCGTTCTCCCCCATACAAAGCTCTGGGGACAGGTCTCCCCCCTTCCCTGGTACTCACTCTTCTGTGATCATGTCACCCTGGGGGTGCTTCATGTGCCGGGCGATGGCTGCGTCCCCATCGAGCACGTAGAGCAGCTTGTCGGACTCGGAGAGTTTCTGAGCCGTCAGGTCCTTGTACTGCGCTAGCTGGCATGCCTTGATCTTGTGCAGGTCCTGGGTGGGCAGAGAGTGGGGAGAGAAGGGTCACCAGGGGGAAAGAAACCTGCCCAAGAGGGCTGAGAGAGGTCCTCCTGCCACCCTGCCCCTGGGCACCAGAGATGGGCAGGAGCTCTGCCATCTCCTGTCTTCCCGGGGATGTATTTTGGTTTCTCCTTGGGTCGATGGTCTCAGTGGTCCCTTTCAACCACGAATATTCTGTGATGCTAGTCCAGAGGAAGGGCTGGGGGGGCTGCGTCACCTTGGGGTGCATCCTACCCTTTTGGGGAGAGGAGGGTGGTTCAGGCCCTTCTCCTCCACCCCAGCTGCCTGCTGAGCTGGACAACCAGGGATGCACATCCAGGACCAGGGATGCACGTCCAGGGATGCACGTCCCTGCTCTTCAGGGGGGCTACCCTGTGGAATTTGGGGGTCCCATTGCCTGTGTTTCCCCTCCCACCTTCTTCCCACAACCCGGGGGGGAACCCTTGGGATTGTCACACCCGCGTGCCCTCACAGGGCAGGGTGACCCTGCAGACGTGCCCCAGGAGAGGAGATGAGACCCAA
>JAHREE010145044.1:3953-18366 GCA_033628505.1 Tringa tobata | reverse complement strand
ATTGCCAGTCCCAACCTCTGATCTCAGAGAATACAAGGATAATTTGGGATATTACCCTTGATCAATTGCTGACATATATTCAGATGATACTGCACTCATTTTATATTACTGTAGCGTTACCTTCGGGTTAAAATTGTGTGCATCACTGCAGTGAATATAGGAACAGAAAACAGACCATTATAAATAGAATGCTTGTGGGAATTTTCAAGAGAGCATGAGCTTGTCATGCATGAAATTATCACAACCCATCAGGGGCTGGAAGCAGGGAATAACGTACTTTTCAGATGGTCCTCAGAAACAGGGAATACGCTGCCGTGCTAGTACAGAAGCTCTCTCTTCACCAGCACCTCCCATCATCCCCTTCAACTTAAGAAGAATTTGCTGCTTCGTCAATTATTAGTCAAACAAGACCTAGAAAGAAACACTATCAATTCCTCAATATCACTAGTCAAAGGACTGCTTTTATCCTAGAGGCGGAGGGGGTGTGTGTAATTGCTATTTAAACAAAACTTACTACCCCAGGCATTGGATTCAGGCCTTTGTGATGATGAGCAGTGATTAGCAGATGCATGATCCAGATTCCAATCAGCTGCTCTTTAGATTTTGGAAGCAGCAATCCACCTGAGACAAGCCTTCAATATCAATTGTGCAGACCCTGCCAAGTCCCGCACCTGGGACTGTTGATCCTAAAAATGAGGAAGGGTCTGTAGGAGAACAGGACGTTAACAGGACTGTGGAAGAAGCAGAGGCCAGAAGAACAAATAGAAGCGGCAGGAACACTGTCAGGAGAAGGCCCCTGATCAAATCCTAATGACTCAAAAACAGGACCTAACGACCCATAAACGATGCCTGGCCCCCAACTGAGTGAGGAATTCCGCCCCAGGGCCCTGTCGGTTGGGAAAGAAGATACATTAGTACTAGAGAAGCTGCCTGTTTCTTATAATAAACGATTCTGGTTGCATACTAGGGATGCTGAGCCCCTTAATTTATTGCCTCTATGACACATTAGCTCCAAATCCCTGTTACCTCTTCAAAAACCAGAAAAGTTAGTCCTTTATTTGCCTGTTGTACACATACAACATATTACAGTACAAAGTCATCATATTACTCAATAGAATTTGACTGTTCATGCTAAAAATATTATTCATCACAACAAAAGGACTACCAAGATGCCAGGACACCGGTGGATAATGAAGAATCTATTGAGGATCTACTCTAGCCTAGCAGAGAGATGTTAAAAACATTGAAATCTTTGGAGGCAGAAAAGTAGTGTTGCAGGATCGATTCTTGTAGAATAATAATTGAAAGCCACTATTAGTAATTGCAGCCCAACATCTACCCCTCCCAACCCTGCCCCTGCACCTCAAAAAGCACCCTGAAAAGGAGCGGATCCAGTCATTGTGGACTTTACATCAAATCTGTCATGTCTCAATTGCTAAAAAGCTTTCTGACACCACCGAAGGGGAATAAGGATGAGAGGGAAGTAGACAGAAACGGGAGAAACTGGGTTTTGAAAAGTAACATTTTTCTCTCATCAAAGCATTTGGCTCACATTAAGGAAGAAGACAGAAGCTACTGGGGTTGCACTTCCTCTGCTTTACGACTTTGTACTAGAACCCAGAATGCCAAATTTCATTCTTGAATTCTACGTCACCCATCCTTTTCTAAAGTTGCACAGCCCTGCCTCTCCAAAAAATGTTTCACTAGTAACCTGAATGACATTAGGAATATTTGGCAACAATCAATACATTCCACTCATAATATATAGCCTTTATTGGCTCATTTACCTAAACAATTACTAAGACTGATTGACACAAACCTTGACTACTAAATCCTGTGGAGACTAGGGATGCTGAGACCCTGCTGAAGAGACCTGGTCGTTCCTTAGTTGCTGACTGAAGAAGCGGGAGCAAATGCTTGCTAAAAAATTGTGGTTTCTGCAGGGACTAAAAAAAAAAAAAAAAACCACAAGCCAAAACCAAAACGATAGCAATCTATCAATTCAAAAAGAAAATATAATTTGTTGAAAGAAATATGAAAGCTGGGAGATAATAATCCTGCGACACTACTTAAGAATCAGACGGCACAGCCTGACAAAGCCAGAGACATCCCAATGCTTCGGGTCCCTCTTCCGACTGAGCCATGCCACCTGGAACACCTTCTCAGACTAACAGCGTAACAAACCCTCTGCCCGCTGCAGGGAAGCGCCTCCTCCCTTCCCTTGCCCTGCCGCAGGAAAGCTCTGCCTGCCTTTAGGTGCAGGCCAAGAAAAATACTCACGTGAGAAAAGCCCTGGACTTCTCCTAATTGTGAAGTCGAGGGGAGTCCCTGGCACGTCTGGCAGGAAAATCATTCCCTTTTCAACGAAGACTCTCCTTGGGGGAAAAAGAAACGGGTTAGAGACTGAAAGAAAATGGAGATTCAGAGCTCCCACCCACTAGGGAGCTGTGGGGGCCTCAACAACAGCAAAGACCAACAGCAGCAACGTTGGCGGAAATTTGGCTTTCACCCTGATCACGCCCTCGAGAGAGCCTCCCAGCCTACACCTCAGGCCTACGAAGGACCCCTCCTTTCCTGGAACAACAAACTCCAGTCTTTTGGCTTCAAAGGCCTAGACTGAAGGCTCCTTGGAACAACATGCACTTAGCCAGAGAAAAACAGGGCATCGCTACTCAAATAGAAAAGAAAAAAGAAAAAGAATAAAAATTTTAAAAAAAAAAGAATTAAAATCAAGTGACACCGTGACACTGAAAATAAGTCATTGTCGGGAAGATGGTAGTAGGAATGTCGAGACCGAATGCAGCTACTTACGTGCCATTAAACATTCAGAAGTATTAGAAAAAGAAATCCAATAGAAAAAAAAATCCAATACCTGTGCTCTGTTTCTTCTGGCATTTCTATCAATGCAAAATAAGCAGTATTTCTGTTGAAATCAAATGGGTTCTTTCTGTATAAAACAGAAGGAAGCCAGAAGATGAGGTTCATTATCACAAGTACACAGAATTGAAAAGTGAGAGAAAGCTGCAGGTGTTAGATCTCAGTGAATAAGACAGAGATGAATCTGCTTCTTTCCTTCTTGCTCTACATTTCTAGTAACACACAATGTTTTCTTTGCACATCCACACTGCTTCAATCTGGATTAGAGATGTCGCCAACACTGGTATGATGACAAAGTATTTATACAAGCTCACGGGGCACGTGAGTTTGCTAAAAAAACCTATAAAATCCAACATGATCCCAGAGGTGTCACTGAAACGTAACGCTGAAAATAAGCCATTGTAGGGAAGATGGTCATACAAACGTAGAGACCGACTTCAGCTACTTACGTGCCATTAAATATTCAGCAGTATCAGAAGAAGAAGGAATTAAGAAGAATTGAAGACACAAACTCAATCAGAAATAAGGCAGAATAAGAAAAAGAAAGCAAGCAAAAAGTATGCTTCGTCAAAAAAGACACCAAAGAGGAAAAACAGGGGAGCGTTAAAGCTTTGCTTCAAACCCTGCAGGCCCTGGCATTTTCAAATTAAGGCAGCAAGAGAAAACAAAGGAATTGCCGGAGGGACGCAGGGTTTTGTTGGTTTTTTTTCTTTAAGCGGCTAGCGACACAAAGGAGGACTCCAAAAAAGATTTCAAAAGGACGTACTTTGTTGTCAGTTGTGACTTCAAGTTGCTGCCGCAGTTTTGAAATTGCTTCACGAAGACGATCGATTTTCCGCTCCTTTTC
The DNA here is from genome assembly GCA_033628505.1 of Tringa tobata. Classification (NCBI taxonomy): domain Eukaryota; kingdom Metazoa; phylum Chordata; class Aves; order Charadriiformes; family Scolopacidae; genus Tringa; species Tringa tobata. The sequence continues at coordinate 14,642 of JAHREE010145044.1, read as the reverse complement.
TTTGAGCCAGCGAGCCTCCCAGCTGCTAAGCGATGGTCCTTTGCGGTGGCATCTTCAGACTTCAGGGGCGCTAGTCCCAGTATTTCCATTTCGTCCTACCAAAAAACCCCCAAACCACGTTACAGCTACACATCACATTTTCTGCATGTTCTCGTACCAGTATTTAAGGCATAGGAGATGGAGATTTGAAATGCAGAAGAGCCACTCAAAAACCGTGCAACGATACAAAAGTAAAGCAGCTACCTCAGAAAAGCAGGAGAGATGATGATGAAACAGAGCCTTATGAAATACTCTGAGTAATAGCGTGACATCAAATATACTATCTAGTAAGACTAGGTGGCTCACGTGATAGGAATTGGATGTAAATCTAATACCACACTGAGAATTCTGTCTGTAAATGGATAATATTCAGCAGCACTCCGCTCTAAAATTGCCACTATACCCGTGCTGCTCGTGGATTCTAGCTGCCTGCCTCTTCAAAATCCTCATTTAAAAGCATCTGGTACAAACCTTAACGTTTTAGTCACAGCTCCAGCCATCTTCCATCTTAAAGCATGCTTTCAATTTCTACTGGAGAGCACCTGCCAACTCGGAGCATACACGTCTGCGTAGACACGCACATAATTCAGGACGATTTCCACAAATAGGTTCTGTACAGAAAAACAGGCCTCATTTTATTAGGCAATCCAACCGGAAATCTTGTTTCTTCGGAGAATTCTTTTCCTTCCTTACTGGGAGAATTTTAACTAGGAATTCACACGCTACCCATGCCTCAAGCGATGAAGAGACACATCACAAAACCAACTCCAAATGAACATCCTGGATTCAGGAAAACTAGGGGCGCTAAAAAGCCTCCCTGCTCTGTGGCACGTCTCCGTGGGACAGGAGCGGGCCCCCGCTTTGCAGCAGAAGTGGAGAGGAGCAGCATTGATCCACAGGTGCCGGTTAACACACGTTCAGCTAATGGCCACCAAAATCATCGTATGCAGAGGCTGAGGACAGCCCTATCGCCCAGTACGGACCGAATGCCTTGCAGGACTGGTTACAAACCTTTTTCTTTAAATGTATTTTAAAACCCCAGGAAATCCACCCCTACATCTGAGACTTGTAAGGAAGTAAATAGTTGGACAACTTACGTTTCACATCTATCAACATCTATGTATCTATCCATAGCTTCTTTAACTTACCCAGCTTCTGCACATCTTTCCTCAGCTAGAGATGATAGAACACTGCTGTTGAAGACAGAACAGGGAGCACACATTGGACAAAAAAGTAAGCCGAGATGCAATGTTAACCAAAAGAACACTGCTGTGCTCCTCGATGGTCCAGACCATTTGGAATTACCAATACCTCAAGCTCTTCTCTTCCTCTTCCCTCACCGCGTTCCATTTTAGCTTTTTTCTTTGCAGCTTGAAAAACCTTGCTTAATGACAGAAGGTTTTTCCACAACTTGATTACTCAGATTGCAGAACAAATTTCTCTCCCTCTTAAAAAAAAATAAAAAGTTTCTGGCTAGTGAGACTATGCGTTTTCCTGAGAGACCAGAATTTTACCGAAAACATCTGACTTCTCAAAGCCTCTCCAAAATTGGGGTTTTTCACTTGATTAAATTAAATCTTCACAGCCTCCATTGGTACACAACACACTGCAGATTGTACCGAGATAGTAAAATGAGCAGTCACATACATCATAGCTCCCAAAACACGGGATAAAGTAAATCAAAACTGCCAACCACAGCACTGAGACACCCGAGACACAGACAAGTTCTCAGCTGCTTCTGGCTTTTGAAATCAGAGAGAGGCACCTACGCTGCCTTGGGCAGGGGCATCCACAGCATCTTTCATTCCAGCACCTCAGGCATTCCCATTGCCAGTCCCAACCTCTGATCTCAGAGAATACAAGGATAATTTGGAGCAGCCCTGAGGAGAAGGACTTGGGGGTGTTGGTGGATGAGAAGCTTAACATGAGCCAGCAATGTGCACTGGCAGCCCAGAAAGCCAACCCCATCCTGGGCTGCGTCAAGAGAAGCGTGACCAGCAGGTCGCAGGAGGTGATTCTGCCCCCACCTGGAGCACTGTGTCCAGCTCTGGAGTCCTCAACACAGGAAGGACATGGACCTGTTGGAACAGGTCCAGAGGAGGGCCACGAAGATGATCAGAGGGATGGAGCGCCTCTCCTATGAAGACAGGCTGAGGGAGCTGGGGTTGTTCAGCCTGGAGAAGAGAAGGCTGCGGGGAGACCTTAGAGTGGCCTTTCAATATCTGAAGGGAGCCTGCAGGAGAGACGGACTCTTTGTCAGGAAGTGTAGTGACAGGACAAGGGGTAACGGTTTGAAATTGGAAGAGGGGAGATTTAGATTAGATACTAGAAAGAAATTCTTTACAGTGAGGGTGGTGAGACACTGGAACAGGTTGCCCAGGGAAGTCGTGGATGCCCCATCCCTGGAAGTGTTCAAGGCCAGGCTGGATGGGGCTCTGAGCAACCCGGTCTGGTGGGAGGTGCCCCTGCCCAGGGCAGGGGGGTTAGAACTAGATGATCTTTAAGGTCCCTTCCAACCCAAACCATTCTACGATTCTATGAACTGTGAATTCATGTACTCTAATAAGATAGTTCATGTAAAGTATAAGAAATCCTATTGCAATTTTAACCCTTCCAGGCAGGGATTGAGAGAAAACAGCCGCCCTGTTTAGCACATGACCACCAGAAGAGTGTCTGAATGATTTATGGCAAGACTGTTCTGGAAAGAGAATATTATGCAACTCCAACACGTGACCTCTACTTTCTCCTAAAGGGTCAGGAGGCTTATGAAAAATACCTGTCAGTAGGTGCAGATGCGATGCTGGAAGCATCTCTCCTCAGGTAACACACTACCCAGCCCATCAGTCAAAGCAAAACTCATAGTCCAACAGAGGAAATCTAGAATTTCATGCAGTTTTGAATTCAGCAAAACAACCTTCCACGGTGACTTCGGCGTTGTAAGAAAGGTATTTTGCCTCTACCAAAACCTTCTGAACAGCCTCTGAACAATTATGACTACAAAGCTCTGCTAGCAATTTATGACTAATGCTGTAAAATGAAGTTACATGGTTAATTGCAGTCAACCCCCGGATTATATAAACCACTTTCCAACAGATTCAGATACAAAAGAGGCTGCTTGACAGAGGCACATCCAGGCTAAAACTGAAAACATCACACAGGATTGTCTTTACAACTTTTTTCCTGGAAACTCTGGCGACTAGCACATTAGTGAGGAAGAGCATAAAAACAAGTTGTTTCTCTAGCCAACTAGAACTGCAGCCACGAGAAACTGTCGACTTGTATTCATCTTCAGATACCAAATACTAAAAACTTCATTTTCATGTATGTCTGACAGGAAAATTTATTACCAACATGCACCAGAAGAGCTACTTCAGGAATATCGCAGCCCTTGAACTCTCACTTCTGAGGCAACAGAATTTTTCCTGCTGAAGTAATCTGCCGGAGCAATAAAGAGCGATGGAGAGCCACTGAATTTATTTCCTCTATGACACATTACCTCCAAATCCATATTACCTCTTCAAAAACCAGAAAAGTCAGTCCTTTATTTGCCTGTTGTACATATACAACATATTACAGTACAGAGTCATCATATTATCCAATGTAATTTGACTGTTGATCCTAAAAATGTTATTCATCACAACAAAAGAACTACCAAAAAGCCAGGACACTGGTGGATAATGAAGAATCTATCGAGGATCTACTCTAGCCTATCAGAGAGGCATTAAAAACTTTAAAATCTTTGGAGGAAGAAAAGTAGTGTGGCAAGATCAATTCTTGTAGAATAATAATTGAAAGCCGCTATCAGTAATTGCAGCGCGACATCTGCCCCTCCAAAGCATTTGGCTTACATTAATGAAGAAGACAGAAGCTACCGGGGTTGGACTTCCTCTGCTTTATGACTTTGTACTACAACCCAGAATGCCAAATTTCATTCTTGAATTCTACGTCACCCATCCTTTTCTAAAGTTGCACAGCCCTGCCTCTCAAAAAAAGTTTTCAGTAGTAACCTGAATGACATGTGGTAATTCTTGTGGTGCTCACTAGACACATCTATGGCCTGACTTGCCCACCAAACTAATCAGATAAAGCCCTTGGAGGGGGTGTGTGGTGGTGGAGGGCACTAGACTGTAAGCAACATTTTATTTTAATCTTTCAGATTTTATGCTTGATCAGATTAGCCATGGCTAATACTTCCTGCAGCCTTTTGTTCCTAGCCCCAAGAATATCAACAAAGTACTGCTAATACACTGAGACTATAGGGAATTCCACAAATTCAGTAAGGTATAAGTACATACTCGAAGTCTGTATCAATACACTCAGGATTATGTACACGAACATGCCTGGATGTAACTATGAAGACAGAAACCAAGACGTAAAACTACTCCAGCGTGAAACTCAGCCGACTATGCTGGCCCATGGCATCAGCTACTGCTGATGGTGTTTTCTGCTCCAAAACTCTAACAACGCTTATCAAGCAAACAAACAAAAAAAATACTGACCTTTGCTGTAAGTCCAGACGCTGCCCACAGGTCTGACCCTGATCTCTTTTCATTTCACTGTATTTTTTAAAGAAATGGCTGATAATGCATCAAAACAGCTTAAAATAAAAAAGTAAAGAAAAAATTTAAAAAGTTACTTAATTTTTGTTCTGAAGGGACTTCTGATGAAAAATCAGCCTTTGAGACATTTTTTTGTGGTACTTCTGTCAAAGATTCCATAATAACTTTGGAAAAGAAATACCATTTATAAATAAAACAGTCCAAAAAGCTGTGAAAAAAACCCTACAACACACATTCAGACTTTACCCTTTGATTCCTGATAATAACATTCTGTCTTCTCTGCAGAGGTTGCCTTTGTGGGATCACAGAAAGCCAAGAACGTCTGACCCATGGAGCTTAACACAACTGCAAGAGAATCCCAACGACAGGAACGTGGGACGTATGATGCTGCAGCCCTGACTGATAACTAAGAAGTCAGTTAAAAATAAATCTGGAGCAGCTGGGATTGACTGCTGTTTAGCACGTTCAGACAGACATTCAGGGAAACTGGCAGGGACTTTGAAAACTGTTTCCTATATTAGAATCACGTCAAAAATAGAAGTGAAGCTGCATTTCCTTGTCTTCCACTAAAATAGATCTTACTTAAAAACATTTTTACAAGTTTGGCGAGGCATAATTAGTCCACTGTCAGATACAAAACAAAATCATAATTGGAAGTCCCTTGCTGATCTACCATGAAAAGTTACTTATTGAATTAATGAGGGGAAAAAAAAAGATAAGCAAAAAGAATAAAAACATGGATAGTACTAGAAGGTATTAGGGTCAAGGAGAAGCTGGTTTTACTACATTTTAACAAAACTTGTTAAGTGAAGGTACAATCTGAACTCATTAGCCAGAAAGACCCTTAAGACCTTTAAAAATAAAAATAATAAAAAAAAAATAATTATAGATTTTACCAACTGTCCATAGGAACGTATGGGGTTTTTTGAGGTTTGGGGTGTTTTGTTGCTGGTTTGGGTTTTTTTTTGTTTGTCTTGTTGTGTTTTTTTTAATTCAAGAACAGATGTTCCAAAATAACTACTGACAGCAAAGCTGAGTTGTGAGACTGGAACAGGAAAGAGGGAGCACATACAGGGTTTTGTTCTGTTTTTAAGTGCCCCAAATAACTGTTTACGGGGCAAGCATTTGTCACAGAGTTATCTTGCCTCCAGCATTTAAGCTTTCAGAAAAACTAAGTTGCTTTTTATTTTTGTGTTTTTTACAGTCAAAATATATCTATCAAAATATTGTAGGATTAGCTTGTTCACTGACTGAACAGCCCATTGTTCTGCCAAAATTAGCGGTGTCCTTAATGAGCAATTAAGAGCTTTCAGGGCCAGTGAGGACAGAAAATCTTAACGCATAGATAAGAAATTCTGTGTATAATTTCATGCTACTGTCTCAGATCATGAGTGAACTCCCAAACTATATGCAAGAGGCACATGTGACTGAGAATAGAACGTGCATAGTATAATACACCATCACAGGAGAGACTAGGATACAGTAAGAGCAATTTGATTTAGCCAAGGAACTCTCCCAAACAGGTTTCCCATAAACTATTCTTTCTCAACCCAAACAGGTCTGCATAGTGTTTCACTGACAGATAGGAAACTGCTCCACCTGCGTGCACTCTAAACCACCTAGACCAAGATCAGTGCCAGCCTGGAAATGCCATGAGTTTGGTGCGTGATCCCAGCATGCCATCTCTTCACAGAGTTCACACTTCTACAAAAAATACCGTGCACCCGATCCACTGCCCACTTCCAGCTGTTATTCCTATCGTTTCTTACAGTCTGCAAACTGCACCGGAATCCACACTAGTGAATTTCGGCAACTTGCCTTCTAAAGTAAGCCTACTATAAATTAAGGCATAATTCAAGGACTCCAGGCTTGCTGAAAACATACACACACAGGACCACATTTCAGTCACTGAATCGTGTTTTTTCTGTCATGACAACTGCTGAAAACATGTTTGTTCAAATGCGTCATAAAGAGTCAAATCCTTTCTTTGTAATGGATTGCCACATTGCAGATGTGTTTTCCTTTTACCAGAATAGACTGCCTAAATGTATTTTAAACTAATTACCTTTAGGTGGAAAGTATGACTTGCTTTCAGCTTCGTGAGGCCAGTCCACCTCAAGAGGTCCAAACCTACAAAAGCTGGAAGTGATCTCATCTACAAAAAACAAATGAGGCACCTTAGAATCTGAAGACTGACAGTGGCAAGGTAAAAATTCTTACTTTTAAAACAACCCCAAAACGAGACTATTTTCTACACCTATTAAGAACAGTGAAAACTGCAACAATGTACATAGAGGATGCCTAAATATTCTTTCACCTCTATGTTATACATGGTTGCTTAAAAAAGTAATTTTACGTTCCACTAATTCAAGTTTGCAGGAGGATTAATTGCAAACACGATCTATCAGAAGTGAATATGCTTCAGCTTTGGTCTATTTCTAATTATAGCCACAATGCTTTGCCTAATTATGGCCACAGATGCAGCCACATGGACTGACGGAGGAGCTACGTGTCAGCATGGCCACTCCTTGTGCCACGCTCGTGAAAGCGGGCTGCGTCAGGTCAGGCGGCTGTGGGCTTTTCACCTTCCTCAGCCCCCCTGGAAATCTGCCTCCAGTTATCAAGTTATTACTTTGCTTTTTAAGCACTAATTTAGAAGCACTATGGAACACACATCCCAAACTATCCTATTGGACAACTTGGTTTTCCATGCAAACGCTTCAGAAAAAACATATTTTTTTAAAACATCTTTTTTCTCAATGCATTTATTTAAGTACTTTAAAGAAATAATTAGTTTTAAATTGTATCTATTGTGTCTATACTAGCTAGATCAGAGCAACAATCCATCAGGAGAGAAGTTTGAAGACAAAGGCAGTAGTTTTCCAACTTTTTGGATTGCTGTTTGAGATGCGTCCCGCTTATCTGACCCCATGAGCGGCATGTCAGATTTTTCAAGCAACTAGAGCCACAAAACATATGCTGCCTAACTCAGGGGCTGAAGAAAAAAGGTATTACTGGAGTAGATCCCTCTGGGAGAGGGTGACAGCTCCCGAGCGGTCATGACACCTCCTGGCAGAAAGGGCTGGGTGTATACTTTGATTCTGAGTGGCGCAGTGTCATTCACCTAAGCGGTACCTGTCGGCTGCTGCTTCTCACGGCTGGGGATGCAGGTTACCCAGCCCTCCCTGTACCAACAGTCCTGCAACTCATGACGTGACACGGGAACTGCATTTCAGCCGTTTGTAAACCATAGATTGGCAACACATACTATTTGTTTATTAAAATCGCATATGGTTTAGGCTTTGATTTAGTAGATAGGATTCGGAGATCCCTCCCTTTTCATTATGAGGCATCCTCAAATTCCCTGTGTATGCCAACTGAAGGTAGAGAGTGGTGGATTACATCTAGAATATGGAAAATACACCAAAACCTGTCACAATTTTGGTTTGGGAGTCAGGGTGTGTGGAGGCACACGCAAGTAGAGCAGATATTGATTGGGACTGAGAAAAAGCCTGGCCATTCCTATTCAGTTGGTTTTTATTTTGTAACCATACTAATTGCCCTACATTTGCCAACCAAACACTGCATATACAGTGGATATAAGAGCCGATTGATTAATGCAGTCCTTACCAAAATAAACCAGGCCCTAAAGTCCTTAAAGCCAGCGACATCTTTGAAAAAGAACAGGGAAGAATACAGAGGAGTGACGGCACCCACTGGGTTCCTTTTTTCAGCTTTACCTATGTGGGAACACATGCTGATAGTGCAGATTAGAAGACCTGCTACTTCTGTCTCTATCTCTTCTGATTTACAGCACAAAAGATTGTCATGTAAATTCTCAGGTGTTGCAGCAAGTGGTGGTGTTTGTTTTAAATAATACCACAGGCACTACAAGTGACATACATGGGAAAATACACTTGTTTTTACGAAAATCTGCCCTTTTAAAAGTAATTATATGAAAGCTAATTCCCACATCTCACTAATGTAACTTATTCACAGTACCTTCATCAATGTCAGGAGGAAGACCTCCAACAAACACCTTTCTAGAACAGCGTTCCACTCTTTCACCATTCTGACAGCGTGTTAGAGAGCTGAGACCCGATGATAAAGACTGATCACCATGACTGTCGTCTAGGAAGCCACCTTCAAAAGGAAAGAGTGAAGACCAACCTGTAACAGACTTTGTAGTATCTACAGTTAACACTATTTCCTGAAGAATTAAATATTTCAGTAAAAGACATTATATTTTCCTTTTAGAGTTTTGCTTTAACAGAATTTGTTCTAATTGTGGTCCAATTATCCAAAAGATGCTCATTAGTATTGCTTCTATTTTTCCAAGACTATATTATGTTATTCTTACAAGAAAATAAACCTAATTTAGCTTTAAAACAAACTGTTGCAAATGGCTAGCAATGAAAACCAACAAGTTATCTGATAAAATCGTGTGTCTCAGCTATAGAAAGAACCTTTGTAAGATTTGCATTTCAAACCAAATCTTATAGATTTAAGTAAATCTTCCATAACAGAGCTGGAATGATGTTAAAGATCAGATCCCTCAAGCCATTGGACTTCAGAGTGCTTTACAGGCTCCTAACCAAAGGGCTGCATCTCTTCCTCCTCCTGTGAACAGAGGCCCAGTCTGATTAGGGAGGCCAACAGCAAAATCAACAGAGAAAAGCCTTGTATTGTAGATATTAAACATGTAGGTGAAGCAAGAAGCTTAACTAACAAGAAAAAAAAGTATCTTTAAAATCTTATGAAATAAACCACAAAACACTTGCACTTGTAGAAAAAAGCTGTTAGCTAGGATAGCCTGTCAAGCTGTTACTCAGTGTTAAAACACCCTTTAAGTAATGAATTAACAAAAAGTAACATGAACGGCTTCTACTTAGTTTGTTAATGAAAAGTAAATAATTTCTTTGTGATAATCTGATGCAATTAACTTGTTGCTATCACTACCAAAGTATACACAGGTTACCTTAAGAACAGTTTTATTAACCCAGAAGATAAAGCAATATTCAAGGTCTGTATGTGAGCAACATTGCAGAACATGCCACCTTTAGAATTTAATAATTCCTTACACCTGAGTTAAAAAACAAATCCTGGAACATAGACAGACGTACAAATGGGAACCCCCATCTCACCTCTGAAAAGGCTAAATGGTCCCTTATATCATGGTGGATTGCTCACAGGGATGGAATTGTACTTAGTTGATACAAATATTTTAGGGGGGGGGGGGGGAATTAAAAATAAAAATAGCAGGAAACATAACAAAATTCAAAGGTAATGGATCACATAAACCTGACTTCCAGCAAGACCTAGGGAAGAACTGATACCATACTGGTATTGACAGCACAGGGAAGAACAGGAAATAAACACAGGGGCAAGGAGAAAAATCAAGACATGCAGAGGGACACTAGCAAGAAAAATATATACGCTGAAAATACCAGTAAAGGAGTCTCCAGCAGTAAAAGACAGATAACAAAAAGCAGCAGCTGTCCTACATACGGAAAACAAGCTAACAAACAAAAATCGGGAAAGATGGTCTGACTGAGACAAAACACCAGCCTGATTTTTTCTAAACACCAGGCACTGGAAAAGTCTTAAATTAGAAAGAATATATTGAATGCACAACACTGAGAGAGATCACAGATACAAAAATCCACTGAAGCTAAAATCCTACTGTGCTTTTAAGCACCAACATAAAAAAAGAGGGTAAATGGCATAATCAGAGAGGGATTTAGAGACACTACTCTTCAAAGTCTGGTATAACTGGTTGTCAGATATAGCGGGTTTAGAGCATAAACCAGGAAAGACTACTGATGAACATTCTGCTAATGGCAAACAGGTCACGCACATGCATTTCAGCATAAAAAAGAACACATGCATGAGAGAAATAATAACAGAAAGCCTAAAATTGTGTAAAAACATCAAATCAGAAAACCCACTGTAAAGTAGGAAATTTGAAAATATGCATAAGACATTGACATTAGTAAGAAGCTAAATGATCTTTTAATTCCCACCTGCCCTCAACCTACCTTCCTGTAAAAAATAAACAGCTAACATGAGCCGTTAGTGAAAGCCAACACAT
>JAHREE010145043.1:0-26681 GCA_033628505.1 Tringa tobata | reverse complement strand
TGTGCAAGAGAACACCTTGTGCTTTCAGAAAAGGCGAGCCGTGCATGAGAAATACAGATTATTTAGGCTCATCTGAAGTGTTTCCATCCTTTGCAAAAACCCACCCCATGATCCAGGCTCATTAGCAGTTTGCCCTCCAGCAGGGTAAGCGGTGACAGGCACGTCCGAGGAGCACGCGCGCACAAACCCCCTTTGTTTGTTCTTGGGGAATCACGTCCATATGTGAGCAGACACAGCCCTGCTTCCCACCCCCGCTACGTACGTGACGCAAATTCTTCCTTAATTTCCATCACTTGTAAAAATAAGCCTGAGACAATCTGCCAGTATTAGGCGTTTCATAGTTCAGCACGTCGCTCTGCTTGTGGTACCACCTGCCAGTGTTAGCACAAGAGATTCCTCACTGGAGAGATTCTAGTTGGGGAGATTTATTGTGTCAAGGTCTTTTCCTCCAAACTACTAAGCCGTCTGTAATTATTATTTCTCTATAAACCTGAACGCTCGTGCTCAAACAGGAAGGTCACCATCTCCCCTTTTGCCTGAGCTTCTACCTCAGCCTGCACCGGCACAGTTAGAAGATGACTTGGAGTTCCTTCCCCTGGCTTCATCAGAAAACACAGACCCACTGATGTTGGGTCCTACATTGCAAGGAGGACAACCTGAGGCACAGAGGGTTCACTGGGGCTATGAATTGAGTAGAAGTTTGTACCTAGTAGCACACCCACAACACCTGCCCCTAGGCATGCTAGCAGTAAATCGATTAATTTGCATTTTAGGGCTCCCCAAAGGCTGCAAAATTAAATAGTGAGCTCAATGAGGGCAACGGGACAAAGAACATTGGACCTTTCAGAAGTAGTTTGTGGATTAATCAACTTAACTTCCAAAACCAATGACCTACCGCGGAGTCTGAATGTCTCCATCTCTTTGGGCAGGTAGTCTTAATGCAGGTCTCCTCTTACGGAGAAATGAAATATTAAGACTCTTCCATTTTAAACTTATGGTGGGAACAGAAAAATTCTTTCCAGTGCCAGATTCAACATTTTGTCTCTTCTCCATAGATTGCACCTGGATTTCAAAGGGCTTCACATGCAGGAGGCTACTGTTATCTATGTTTGTATTGGATGGGGCTCCTCAGATTTACCAGAAGTTGTTTGTTTGAATGCAACCAGTGAAAAATGTCAAAGTAAGTTTAAGATATTCTCGATGTGCTATGACCCAACATCCGCCCAGAGACCACTACGAACAAATCCAACAAGATCCGGGTGAACTTCTGCGACTGCTTTTACATAAAGGTTATCATTCCTGTGATCTGGCTTTTTTTTTTTTAAAGCCGTGGTCGCAGAAAATCCCTTGGGAGGTGCCGAGATTAGCTTTAGAGTGAAGAAGCTGGAAAAAAAGGAGGATGCAATTTTCTATTTCCCTATTTTAAAGGCTGCCCGTTTTGTCAGGGCATACACAAACACCACGTGGCTGCGTGATAAAGCAAAACCAGGAGGCTGAACAAATTAAGAGACTCGTGTCTAAGTCGCGCTGCCTTTCATCTTTCAGTAAAACACCGAGTAACAACTGCATTTGGCCCGGAAAGATAAATATTAAATCTTGCATTTACATCAGATGCTCGTGTCAAAGGCTTCCTTACCAGCCAAAGCTCTGAGTTGTTAACTACTAAATGGCTAAATGACAATGGCTGTTACTAATCGCTTATTGAATAATGAAAGTGACACAACTGATAAAAGGTTTCAATCCTGGAAAAAAATGATTTATAGTATTTCACTCTACTGGCACTGTTATTTGGATGACAAATGGTTGGACAGACACCAGTTAATCTCTGCACACTTCCAACTCTGATGTGGCAGCTTCTGCTGGAGCAGCCAAATAATCAAGAACAGCTAACAATACAGCCACGCTGTCGTCAGGGGCTGAATGCTGGTATTTTATCAAGGCTGATCCCCAAATCAATTTACGCGATGGGTTTTTTTTCTTTTTCTTTTTTTTTTTTGGTCGGTGGGGGGAGGGAGACCACGGTGAGAAAGAGGAGGAGTACCATAAAAATGGGAAGCCGCAGCTTGCAGCGAGGTGGATTAGCCACGCTCCTCTAGCGCAGAGATGAAATCATCAATACAACTAAGGCATTAATGATTTCAGAAAGCTCAGTATAGTTTATAGATTTTTCTTGATGGCAAAATCCGAAGTGCAGCATCATACAGAGCTGTCAAGACCGTTACGTTACAGCGGATTATCAAACAGCCTGCCGCGTACCGCAAATCCCATTTTCCCCTCAGACGGGAGAGAAGGATGTGGCTGCTTTTTAGGCAGTATGAGGCAGGATTTCCACCCCCCCCCCCCCTTTCCTTGAGAAATGAATAAAGCTTCAGATTTATAAGCAGTCCATCAATAGTAGCTTTATCTCATTGGTTCTATCGGGATCATCCTACTTCCTGCAGAAGTCAAACGTGTTTTATCAAGGCAGTCTTTCAAAAGCAGTAAAGCCCTCGGAGTGCCAAGCTTCCTGGAATTCGCCTTCTCTTGCATTATTTTTCAACTTGGCACCCAAAAGTTTTAATTTTTCACGTTAAAAAAATTATGCCTGCTTCTATTTAATGAGGAAAAACAGCTTAATGAAAGGAAAAAAAAACAACAAACATGCGGAGGGAGAATAAAGGCATTCCAATTTTGCCAATTGAACAAAGTGACAGATCAAAGATTTTTACATTTTAGTATGTACTTTGCTTTAGCTCAACACCTCAGAAATGATTAACTAAAACCCAACACAACCCCATTAGCCTTAAAAACAGCTTCACATACAGCAGCGAGATGATAACTTACTTCTCTATCTCATTTTGTTGTTAAAAATAGTTAAGTGTAAAACGAACAGCCTATTACAAGCCAGCTAAGCCACAATAAAAAAAACATCTTTTCTACTGCTGCCATAGGGTCAGGCAGTCCCATCACATTTGTAAAGGTTACACACCTGAAGTGTCCATTTAAATTACAGCCTACACAGTGAAACCTGAAGTCTTCACTTGGTTCTCTACTGTTTGCAAACATAAAAACATAAAGCAGTGCAGCCCTTTGCAAAGCTGCCAATTTTTTTTAGGCTGTAGGGGGCCTACAGTAATGTATTTTGATCACCTGCCCTCAACCCATGGAAGAAAAGAAGATTTTAACAAAGAGATGTTGAGGTCCACATGAGGCAGATGCCAATGGAGTGGAAGCGAACTGCAAGGACTGGATGCTGTGGTGGGTCTTCAACGTGAAGAGCGGCAGCTCAGCGTTGACGAGATAGAGCAGAGGAGGCCATTGGGAAGGACACCAAGTGAAGAGCAATGGGCTGAGGGAGTGATCACCGTAGCAGCATCTGGGTGGAACTGAGCAGGTACCACATTCATCAAGGGCAGAAAAAAAGATGCTATAGCAATTTGAGATACCAGGTGGTGAAAGAGGTCCGAGTCAAAAGAGGAAGCCCAGACCACGTACTTCAGCGACACCTGAAGAGCTAAAGATGGCATTTTTCTTGGTCACAGTGATATGGAAGGAACACAGCAACGGGCAGTTTAAGGTAGCTGGTTAGAGGCATGAGGAGATGGGTGAGATTGGATAGAGAACACAAAGCCCCGTGCAGATGAGTCTGCCTGAGTTGGCCACAGAAGGGCAAAAGCTCAGTTTGCACGTGCACCCATGAGATTGTTCAGAGAAGAGGAAGAGAAGGGGACCTGATGCAAGAACAATTTTCTTCTGGAAAATTGCCTATAAGATCCCTGAACAGATAAAAATCTCAGAGGCTACATCCCTACTAACAGAAGAAACGAGGATGGAGAACGGAGATGACAAACATCACTGCAAGTGAGGAAAAATCACCCAGAACACCAAACAGCACGTGGCTGAGAACAAATCCCAAGTCAACTCTTCTCTGCGTTTGGATGATGGATACCCATTTCCAACTGCTTCTTGTGACCTGCTGGTGAGCCATTTCAATCTTTTTAATTTAAATCACAATGATTATTTTTCTAGTGCTTGTACAACTTTTTTTTTAATTATTTTTTTTTTAAGTTCACATTATCAGGCAGGACTAACTCAATATATTTGCTCTTGAAAGATATTTGTTATAATTTGTTATAAAAATTGCTCAGCTTTTTATCACTTGACAATCTCCTGTAAGAGATTTAGACAATTCTGTTACTTACTCTGCCAGTGGAAATTATTTTCTGGAAATTATTTTCACCACATATTAGCCTTTCCATTATTTTGCACATAATCAATGAGGTTAAATAATATACAGATTCTTCAAGATCCCTTCCCTCTTTTCAGCTACAAGCATAATATCCATTTTGTTCCAGGTCTCTGAAACATTCTCACTGCTACAAAATCCCTTGAAGATTATAGGACAGTTCCTTAGAAAGTTCTCAAGCCAACTTCTAAGAAATAAGATAATCTGGTTGTGTAGATATATATAGAGATATAGATATAAATAACAGTAACAACAACCTAAATAAACAAACACTGTAGATGATGTTTAGCTGTTGCTTAACTGTTTAGAAGTACAAATTTAAGGTAAGGTGAATTCTTATTCTTTCCAATGATAAAAAGTTTCGTGCTTTTCCTGTTTGAGAACAGGATTCATTATTATAATCTTTTGTCAAACATTAGATTCGTATCATGGCTAGAGTTTATTTGTTGCTGACGAATTTAAGAAATTCCTTTTTCATCAACGTCACATTCTATAGACCATCAATTATTTCTAACATCTTTAATTTCCTTTATCAACAATATACATTTCCTATCTACTGACTCATATTCCTTGTCATCACCTTCACTACCCTTCCCATTAACGTTTTCTTAAATTGTTTCCTCCACTTCCACTCTCAATCATAATGCTTTTTAAATTACAAGCATCCTTTTGAGTGGAGAACCAGAGGTCTTTTGCACCTGATCTTTCCTAAACATTTTCAGATAACTCACATAATTACGTTTAACCTCTCCTCCCAGACAAATTCTCTCACCATTGTTCACAATAAGCCTAATAAAGGCTCGAGTTTGTGTACACATATGTATGTATTAAGAGAACTACGCTGTGTTTGTTCAAGGCAGAGGCAGTTGGCTTGTCTTGTGCTATACAATCTCAACTTCGAGCACGTGCCTTATTGCCCAGGTGGAGGGGGACTAACGACATTTAATTATTTACTCTGCATCTCTCAGGCAGGGTAAGGCATTAGCATGACCCCGCCGTATTCTTCTCACCCATCAATCAACCCTCTGAAAGAAAGCGGAGGCTCTCACCCTTCCACGTGGAGTTAATGTGCAGGTAGTCGCAATAATTGATGGCACAGAAAAACGATGGCACCTAATAGTATGAGATTACTGCCAAAACACTGCGTAATCAGATATAATAAAGGTTGATGGACTAGCAGATTCTTTCTTTTATTGGGCACGTCTGCACGTGGGAGCGAGTTAAGGACCGCTTGCTTGGTGGGCAAGATTAAATGGGTTTGGTAAAGAAACTAAGTATGAAAAGCCAAGCAAAAGCGAGCTGCTATCGTAGGTAATAGAAAGCCTGCTCAGGAGAAAATCAGTGCTATCAACCAGAGACTGATGGGCCGAGTTCCCTCCAGAGCAATAAAGCACTTTTTCCCCAGGTAGGCCGTAATGTCACTGAGAGGATACAGAATCTTTAAAAATGCTGTAACCAATACAGTTAGCTTTTCCTGCTTGAAATGGGAATACACTGGACGTACCGAAAAATCATGAGTAATTGATTTAAGCTCTCAGGTCAGTATAACTGGTGAACAGGAGAACCTCACCCTATTGATTGATCTAACATAGACCTGGCTGGAAAGCAGCTTCAGCCAAAAAGCTGGGGGGGAAATAATGAAACCTGTCCCCAGAGACATACAGCCGAGTTATAAACAGGGATTTAAAGGGAAGTTTCCCTAGTAAATCTCNAGACATACAGCCGAGTTATAAACAGGGATTTAAAGGGAAGTTTCCCTAGTAAATCTCTAAGGATTTCCACAGTTCTCATTTCAACCTAGTCCACTCCTTCCACCCCCTTGGGAAAGTGGCTGGACTTCTGACTTGTGTTACCCTTACGGACGCTGCACGGCATTTAGCAGTACACTTTACTTGCAGATAAAAGTCTCCATCTCCTCCTTCCCCAAAGCTTTTTAAGAGGGGAAAAAAAAAAAGAAAAGGGGTTAAAAAAAAATAATAATAATTTCAGATTTGTCCATCAAAATCTCAAGCTTTGGCATAATACTGGTTGATGTGTTAAGAGAAACGTGAAACACTGGAAAATGAATACCTGGGTAGGGACTAAGAGCTAAGGGGTGACAATTCCTAGACGCTGAATGTGGCGTTGCCCTTGAAATGACAAAACCCCTCTGTACCTCGCAGGGTCTCCGTGACCTACTTTGCTCCGGAAAGGATAACTGGAATGAACAAGAATCCTCTCCTCTTAACGTGCCGCAGAGTTAAGTTCCTTGTATATTCAACATCCTCCTACAAGTAGGACTGAAGCACAGAACGATTTTCACAAGCAGAGCCTCAAAGTGGCTCCTGCGTTGCTCAGAAAATAATTTTGGATTTTATTCTGGCTCCGTTCGGGGCTCTGGGGGACAGTTTATGTCAATCTTTTCTTCTTTTTTTCAGAAGTACCGTAGGTTAAACTTTGGGCCTAGCAACCTTGACAGTGTCCCTTTACATTTTTTATACGAGCCATTGAGTAGCATTATGACAAATTATGGGACCTGATGATATGTAACAAGAACATCTCCTCAAGTCAAAGGCTGTGGAGGAAATAAAAAGCCTGAAAGAAATATTTCGGGCAAAAAGGAAACTTTTTCCTCTTCATTACTATAATAGAACTGCGGATGGTGAAATACTTCAATTAACCACCAAGTAGGGTTTCCTTGTATTCATTTAAGACAGCATGCAGCAGACACAAACTCTTCTTTTGCTTGTGGAGCTATACAGACAACATGTGAAAACCTTTGAAAATCATCTTATTTCAAAGCGAAGTTGCCTTTACATAAGTATTTTCTGTACTACTTCGCTGTCATTCTTCATTATGGAAATAATCTGTGGGAAATCAATGTTTCGATTGGAGTCGACCTGCCTCTGCCTTTATCGGCTGAAAGCAAGAGTCTGCTGGCTGTGATGTCAACCAGCTGGTGAAGAAGCTGTTGGGATATTTTGCAGGCAGAGAAACAGTAGAGTTCTTTATTAATAGATTATTTACAAATACTTTCTAAGTGTCGTCAGCTGTTCGCCCGGGAATAGCTTTTTTATAACACTGATAAAATAAAAAAACCGCTATGAACTATGTTGCTATTTTTATTACTAAAGGCAGCAGATAATAATCAATATGGTTAAGCAAAAAAGCAAAACCCTACTTCCAATCTCTTCCGTATCTTTTTTTTTTTTCATGTCACAATAGCTCTGAACGTATCTTGTACTCTTTAGTTGGTAATAAACCAGAGTACTGCACTTAAAACCTTTGGTACATAGCAGACCCTGACGTAGACCTACTCTTAGGAACTTCAGCCCTAGCTCACAATCATGCCTCTAGAAACCAGTGGAAGTCAGTAATTAGGAAGCTAATTCTTACCGAAACCTCAGTTATCTTCAGAGTCAAAACACCATCTCCTTTAACAGTTCTAAGATGACTGGGTAAACGATACAACTTTACAGACAAACATCCGCTCTACTAGTCCACCATCAATTTTATTTTAATTTTTTTTTAAAGATCACAACCTAAGTCAAAGCCCGAGTCTCCTCTTTCATAGTGAATTGCTCCCCCCACATCATTCTACTACACCTCATTACTCCACGGGACACTAATTATCTGTTACCAAAGTTTACCTTCTCACTTCACGTCAGAGATCAAAAGGTTATCTATAAGCAATGGTGACCTAATTATTAATATGAATTTTGCCTAGGCAAATTGGCATCTAACTGTATGCAGAGAGTCTGAGAGATAAAGAATATACTTGACAAATCCCTAAAAAATAATCGATATTCACATTCTCCTTATAATCACTATAGATCCTCACACCAGATGAAGTAATCTAGCAAATATTAACTTACATTTTACCTTATTATTAAATACGTTAAGCACAGACGAATCTATGATTTACTACAATTAGTTCTGTTCTAATTTAGTTAAACACCAAGGCCTCTTAAGTATTCTATGAAACTCAGGGATGTTGCTTGGCAAGTGGGGATTTTCCGAAAACAGTTCCTGAGGAATCCTTGATGGTATTTTAAAGATCTTGATTGCAAACTATCTACCATTGATTGGTGCCTAGTTTTAGGATGAAAATGTACACATTTGTTACTCACAGTATTTCAGTAGAATCTCTCATTTGAGGCTCTAGCTACAGAAATATTTTGTATTTAAACAGACTTGAACTCTCACAGCATTGTTTCTAAAACGTATATTCCCTTCAAAATATTGTCTTCAATCTCCATAATTACCTCTACTATTTTATGTATGGTTCTACAGGTGCCTATTTGATAAGTCAGTATGTAATTAACTGTATAGTCTGTAGTGATGCCCCAAGAGCACAGCTAAACAAGGAAAGGCTGAAAATGTAAGTATCTTTGGGGCGAGCTACATTATACAGAGAACTCTCCAGCAACACTTCCTTGCAAAGAAAGGATACAGATGGGCACAAAGAGAAAACAGTAGTGGAAACAGAAGTGATGGAAAGGGCCAAAAGAGCAAAGTTCCATGAAATTTCCTGCAGTATGCTGAAACTCAGAATCATAGAATAGTTTGGGTTGGAAGGAACCTTCAAGGTTCACCTAGTTCAAGCTTCCCCACCATGGGCAGGGACACCTCCCACCAGATCAGGTTGCTCAAAGCCCCATCCAGCCTGGCCTTGAACCCCTCCAGTGATGTGGCATCTATACAAGTGTCTCACCACTCTCAACGTGAAGAATTTCTTGCATATTTCTAATCTAAAACTGTCCTCTTTCAGTTTAAAACCCTCGTCCCTTTTCCTGTCAATACAGGACCTGGTTAAAAAAAAAAAAATCTAAATATTTCTCCATCTTTCTTATGAATCCCCTTTATATACTGTTCATCTAGAGGTAAAAGGAATATTAAATGAGCACCAGCGCAAGGAAAATGAAACTTCTACAGACACCGTTCTGGTTCAGAGGGTTTTGACAGGCCAAACGTGTTTACTACCTTGGAGAAAGCTGAGGTTATCACTACAGAAAGGTATCAGGATGGCATTTCACTACGGGGAGACAGTAAAGCACCCCGAGCTACAGGCCACAGGCCATAGCCCTTATGTTCCTGAATTATATCCACACGATGCTGAAATGTCAACTCCACGTGCAGAATATTTCCCCTTGACACAGTGAAGTCATTAACTCCCAGCTGAAGCTGGAATATGAAAATCCACGTGTAAAATTTCCCAGTGATGGCTGGTTCCTTCCAGGTGTGTAAAATATCATTAGAAATACCCACCCACTTTCCTCTGACACTGCAGATGACACATGGCAAGAATGCACTGTCAGTCAAGCATAAGGAGTTACTGGAAATGGAAAATATGTTGGGTAACTTCGTATTCAAAGTACTTTTTTTTTTTTTATTCATTTGAAACTCAGTATATCCCTTAACCAAATAAGACCCAAATAAAAGAGTACCAAGGGAAAAAAAAATGTTATAAGTCAATTAACACTACTGGCTGTGAGGTATCTCGAGAGACTGCAGAAATATTTTTAAAAAATCAGTAACGAGCAGAAAGATGTGTATTAGTCACTGGGTAAGTACTGTATGATTTCCTTCACTAAATCCACCTTTCTAAGCTCAGACTGCTGCGACATTCAGGTGATAAACACCATGCCTCACCATCAATTTTGAATTGTTTTTCTTTTTTTTTTTTGTTTGTCTGGAAAGAGTCTAGATCAGTTTGGTGTTTTGTTTATTACTAAAAAGTATTACCTTGGCTGAAAAGCACTGGCATTTATGATTATCACAAACCAGTCACCATCACTAACAATTTTTAAATGATGATTTAAAAACTAAAATGTCCTTTTTTTTTTTTTTTTTTTTCCCCTTGAAATACCAGCTTGCGTGAGAATTGCACACTGTGCACACAGCCACTGGAGTCCCAAAAGGAGGAGCTTGGGAAAAGGAGAAATATAAAAGGGAGCTGAAACGGTCTTCAAGGGAGCTGCCAATTCCTTGTCAAATGAAGCAGAGTCAGAAATACTCCATCCTGGCTTCGTAATCCATCACCACAAACTGCAGCACTTCCTCCCCGGATTAAAAAGACAGATTCAAAGTGCTGGGGAAGGAGGTGCAAAGGAAGTCAAAGTCAAGTCAATGCCATACCGGTTTGAAAACCCCAGTGAAGACGCCGCCTGTGTGGTAGCAGAGCTGACAACCACCAAGGAGTGTCTTCTGAGATGTGCCCTGGAAACTGAAGTCTACCAGGTGAGAATCATGTTCTATTAGACATTGTTTTAAAAAAAAACCCAACAAACAAAAACAAAACAAAACAAAAAACCAAAAACCCCATAAATATTGCCCAAATTTCAGCATCCCATTCAAATGGAAAATTTGCCATACTATGTCTGAGCCTCACAGGAGCTGCTGATGTCACTGCATACATCATGATGTGAAATAGGTTATGAGATGCTTGCAAGGTACCCGCTGCTACTAAGGAATCTGTTCCATTATATAAATAACCCTTCAGGGCAAGGATGTACTCCCCCAGGAGGAACTGGTAGCAGGCTCAAACAACGGAGGCCACCAACTGAAGAAAATCCAGACTCAAGAGAGGTAGAATTTCTCCCCCTTAAAAGTTTACCTGTCTAAGGCCTTTATCTCATAGCAAGGTTTGAAGACACTAGTGCCTGCCATCACCGGGCTGGACTTGGGAAGCAGTAAGCCTGTTGCCACACCGCTAGAGAAAAACGAGCTTTCCACGTTCCCAGAAAGGAATCATAGAATCATCATGTAGAATCATAGAAAGGTTAGAGTTGGAAGGGACCTTAAACATCATCCAGTTCCAACCCCCCTGCCATGGGCAGGGACACCTCCCACCACACCAGGTTGCTCAAAGCCCCATCCAGCCTGGCCTTGAACCCCTCCAGGGATGGGGCAGCCACAGCTTCTCTGGGCAACCTGTTCCAGTGTCTCACCACCTTCACAGCAAAGAATTTCTTCCTGGTATCTAATCTAAATCTCCCCTCTTCCAATGTAAAACCGTTGCCCCTTGTCCTGTCACTGCTCTTCCTGACAAAGAGTCCCTCCCCAGCTCTCCTGTAGCTCCCTTCAGATATTGGAAGGCTGCTCTAAGGTCTCCCTGGAGCCTTCTCTTCTCCAGGCTGAACAACCCCAGCTCTCTCAGCCTGTCCTCACAGCAGAGGTGCTCATCCCTCTGATCATCTTGGTGGCCCTCCGTGGGACTGGTTCCAACAGGTCCATGACCTTCCTGTGATGAGGACTCCAAAGCTATGATACAAGTTGGTTTGAATCCACCTAGGCAAGCAGGACTCGGGACTATCTCAGACTTGTAAATCCTTATTAGCAAATGCCAAGAAGCTGGAGGTCCTTGAGTCCACAAATGCACTCGACAGACTGTTGTGGTAGTATTAAAACCATTAACTAGTCTGATGTTTACCAGGTTCTGATTTACATCCCTGTGAAATAGCTCCCGTTGGAGAAAAGAACCTCCTCGATGGAGACAAAGTGAGAAAATTAGGAGCTGACCTTGAGCCTTCTGGGTTATTACAACTTGGGCACTAAAGGCTCGGTTCAAAACCTCACCAAGGAAGAAGCATTGAGGTCCCCCCAGCCTGAAGAACTTGTTTCTCAGTGCAGGCTGCAGAAGGCTGAAGAGCACGGGGCAATCCTGGCCACTGGTACAGGGATCAAAGACACACAGGTCACCAAATACACACATTTAGAGGTTCCTCTTCCAAAAGAGAAGGAAAAAAAATAAAGATTCTCTCTTGTGGGCTGCCTAAAAGTGGTAAAACATTACTACAAAATAAAGCAAATAAATCCCCCCAAACTAGGACATGGAATTTCAGATAACAGCTGAACTTGAAATCATTGGAAGAAAACCCAACAACTCTGTTTTAAAAATCAAAAACCCACCAAGACTGCCCTTTTTTTTTGTTTTTCTTTCCTCTTAAGAGTGGTTTGGCCCCTAAATGGGAAGTGAAAACTGATCTTAAAATACGGAAGAAATAAAAAAAAATAATAATCAAAGCTGCTTTTAAAGGGGATAGGATTAGTTTTAGGGGGAAAAACCCCACCACCAAACCACAACCTAATTAAAAGGGAAGTAATAGAAGAGGGGTAGAGTCTATAAGGAAGATCTCACTTGCAAGTTTAAGGAGCAACTCAGCTTTTGTTCAGAATTGGCCTGTTTAAGCAGCCCTGTAAATTCTTTCGGACCTCAGAATGAAGCAGTCCCTCAAGGGAGATATTTAGTGGCAGAAACACCTTCAGAAAGAACGCCGTGCCTTTTTGCAGGACTGCTTTATTATTTCAGCCAGCAGCAGGCAGGTAGAGCAGAATCCTACTGACAAGCGGCAACAAAAATTTGGGGTGCTACAGGAGTATTTTGACTGCATCCTTTCACTGCCAGTCACAGCATATTCCAAGCAGGGGAAACACAAGCTCTTCACTTGACATGTGGTTAACGTGTCATACTTCAGCCTGCTAGAAAGTCCTACTCCCATCTCTCCAAACTACACACACACACCCCTCACCCCAAATTATATATTGCAGGATATATGTGAGAAACAAGATTGGTGGTACTGGAAGAAGAAGAAGCATCACTTATGATTAAATATTTTCTTAAATGGAGCTTGGAGTTTGATATGCGTGCCTTTAACGACCACCTTCTCATTTTAGGAGGAATCTGAATTAAGAAAGATGTGATGTTTTTACAGGCAAGGAATTAACAGAAGCCTAATCAGCCTCTGAGAGAAGAGAATCTAAACTAAGGACCCAGCTACCGACCCCTTGGCTTCCTTGAAAGCAGACAGATTTATCCTCATTACAGGATGAAAACAGAGCTCACTCGGCTCGGGAACGTCATCTCCGTAGCACTCGCAGATAAACTGAATGCTGGCTGGAACAGATGCCAAAGAAGACACGTTCTCACAGCCCGAAGGTTAAACTGGATTAATTCTGAAAACCTGAAAATTGATACGCTGTAATTTAACATGTGCTCAATGTGTGCTCAGCAGGAACTGAAAATAAAATATCTTAAATATTATCAAACATTACATCATTAAATACAAATTAGATGGAAACGGGGGGAAAGCTAAAAATTGACTAGGAGTTCAGCTACTCTAAATGGCTAATACGTCCATTTTTCACCTGAAGCCCTCTCCAATACCGTTTTGCCATTAAGCAAAAACCTAAAGAAAGGTAATCAATTCCAACTAAAAAGCACTTCTCCCGGAATGACTGCACTTCAAAACCCCTGGCTGGCTGCCAGTCGTGTGTCCCCCCCTTTCCCTGCTCACCCCCCCCACCCCAGACAACAGCTATCAATGTTTCTGACGATGGCAGGAGCACGAGGGGCCATGCATAATTGACTAGAAGATGGGCTAAAACTGTGCCCAATCAGTGTGTGATCAAAAACGCGTGGAATATTCGGCGCCACTTGATTACACGGAGGCACGTCCTTTCGCTCTCCTCATGAAATCTCTTCAAGGTCCAGAGTACTGTAATAAGATCATTACTGTCAAGCGGTACGAATCGCAGGCAATGAGTCTTGGGATAGGAAGTCATACTTCACAAGCTCCTCTGGTCTTTTTTTTTTTTTTTTTCCTCTCTCCCCCCCTTTTTTTTTTTTTTTTTTTTTTTGTATTTTACTGCGTGTTGAGGCAGCAAGGCGACGAGGTGACAGATAATGATCACATCACTGTGTGGCAACTAGAAAGGCACTTTTAAGAAAGAGCACAGAGAAATCAGCTTAAGAGAAACTCAAACATTTTTTTTTGGCTCTTTTTTTTTTTTTCCCCCTCAAAAATTAAATAGAATTAAACTGTGCGGTATTCTCCTTTCATGAATTGTGATTTAATGTCATTGAATTTAATCATTTGATAGATTTTCATATTATACCCAAGCCTATTACCTCACAGACAAATGGCCAATTTTCTCCATCTCACGCTCACAAAAGAAACCTTTATTAATTTCTTTTTCTTTTTCTTTTTTTTTTTTTTGAGAGGGGGAAGTGGTGGAAAATGTCAATTATGAGGCCCGTTCGAGTTTTCCTTTTACCTACTCATTTTGCTGGAGTTGCACACTACATATAATGCATAACATCTATGGCCAAGTAACCCATCTGTAAAGAGAAAGGTGGAGGGATTGAAAACAAGAGATTAAAGCAGGGAGTATAAAACAAACATGCAGCCCCCTCACCACTGGAATCTCACAGCACGTGTATCTGCAGTAGAGACTTCAGATGGAAAGACACCAAGTATCTGCTCGCTGAATTTGGCAGCTAATTGAAGGCAACTATTTGATTAAAAGTTGGCAAAACAACACGGGTTTGAAAAGACTGGTGGAGATTTGGAACTAAAAAGAGGTCTACATCACTGTTACAGGGATGTCTTGTAAATGTCTGACATCAAAACTGCAACTGGTCCAGAGATGCATCTTTCAAATGTAGAGAAGGCTGCTATGATGGGACAAGAGCCTGCTGCTTAAAGAGCAGGAATAGTCAGCCTAGCTAAAAATGTGCACCTCCATCTCCAGCCCCTCCATCTACAAGCCCACACCATGGTTCTCTGCACCTGGCATTTCAATATCAAGAACCCCACACAACAGGACACGGACCTGTTGGGAACAGGTCCAGTGGAGGACCACCAAGATGATCAGAGGGATGGAACACCTCAGCCTGAAGACAGGCTGAGAATGCTGGGGTTGTTCAGCCTGGAGAAGAGAAGGCTCCAGGGAGACCTCACAGCAGCCTTCCAATATCTGAAGGGAGCTACAGGAGAGCTGGGGAGGGACTCTTTGTCAGGGAGTGCAGTGACAGGACAAGGGGGAACGGTTTTAAATTGGAAGAGGGGAGATTTGGATTAGATACCAGAAAGACACTGGAACAGGTTGCCCAGAGAAGCTGTGGCTGCCCCATCCCTGGAGGTGTTGAAGACAAGGCTGGATGGGTCTTTGGGCAACCTGGTCTGGTGGGAGGTGTCCCTGCCCATGGCAGGGGGGTTGTAACCAGATGATATGTAAGGTCCCTTTCAACGCAAACCATTCTATGATTCTATGATTCTTATATTACTTGGTCACCCTTTCACACACATACTATTTGGAGACTCCTCCTCAGGGCAGGATGAGGATGTCCACCTCCACACTCCACAGCAGGTCATGCTGCACTAACATAAGCTCCCATGGGCTCTATCACCAAGCAAGAACCAGAGGTTCACAGTACTGGCCAACACACCTTCCTGGTATTGTGATTTGTGGTCCAAGAAAGGTTGAAACATCACACGTATTTCACCCTTCCCTACCCTTTGAAAACCACTGTATGAAGAGACTAACATCCGTTAGCATACAGAAATGCGAAACAACACTTAAAACCATCAGTCTATCTTCTCTTTCCAACAAACAAAATCACAAAGGGAAAATGAGAGGAAAGAAGAATCACCAACAACCTGAAATTGCTCAGGCTTTTGCACTTTGTGCACTTTTCTTAAAGAAGAATTCCAAGGAGAAATATATACATATTCAACAACTTGTTTTAGTAATATTACTCATATGCACTGTCCCCTTCCTCGGGTTTGATTTGGACCTGCTTTATAAAAGGTGTCACAAATATTTTGTGACACAATGGCAAGGGCAAAAATATTTCTTGATCTATAGGTTGTTACTAAATCCTAAAGTCTGGGAAAACTGCAAAAAAAAAAGTGCCACCAGCATTACAAGGGAGGGCAAGAAGGGTTTGGCTGCAACTACAGAAACGTGAAGAGTCTGTGTGCAGTAAAACTGACAAATTCACCAAACCTGTAAATGCCTACAAGGTACAAAAGAGACTGTCAGACTCCTGATGCTGGGCAAACCCTGTGCATGCAGACCCTTGAATTGGAATCACCTGGAAACGTCATCTTCGCACTCCCTTCCCTGTAAGCAGACAGCATGAGGTACACCTAAATTCACAAACTTTACCAAACGAGGCTTTCTACATCTCTCTTGCTAGATGCCGTGCCTGGAATAACTTCCTTTGGAGCACAGAGGGGAGATGACTGCCAAAACTGTCTATTTGGGAAAGATGATCACTTGTCTCACTTGGATTTAAAGGCAGACATGGTTTCACTGCCCATTGAGGTTCTTCAGACCTGGAGCAAGGAGCCTGATTACACAAGGAGTATTTTCCGACGCTATACTCAGTTGGTTCTTAGCCCTAAGAATGCATGGAGTAGTAGGTTATATTCTTCAGGGCTTACCCACAATTGACTAAAATGTAGGGTTCTGCAATAAAAAAAAAATAAATCAACCCTAACTTGTTATTTCTACATTCTGTTCCCTGTGTACCTCTTGAATATTAGTTCTTTTTAGCACAATGCCAAGAGCATGTTTTATAACCCTAAGGCTGATCAGATCTATTGACACGTTCCCCTGTGAATTCCAGGTTTGAGCTATACACAGCAAACCTCCACAATCAAGCCATTGTCATGGATTAACAGATTTGTCAGAGTTGGAAGGGACCTTCTAGAGATCATCCAGCCCAACTTCCCTGCCAAAGCAGGGTTGCCCAGAGCACATCACTCAGGACAGCATCCAGGTGGGGCTTGAAGATCTCCAGAGAAGGGGACTCCACACCCTCCCTGAGCATCCTCCTCCAGGGCTCTGCCACCCTCACCCCAAACAAGTTCTTCCTCATATTTGAGTAGAACTTCCCATGTTCCAGCTTGTGCCCGCTGCCCCTCATCCTGTCACTGGGAACCACTGAAAAGAGTCCATTAATCTCATGTTACATATTATGAATAAAAAAAAGCACATCTGTAATCAACTGGCATCCCATTAACCCTACCCTCAACCTGCCCTGTGCCTCTTAAGGCAAACATCAATTTAACAAGGCTTGCTGCAGAGAAGCAGAACATACAAAGAGCCACCACGGGTTGGGGCACGAGGTCTGCCCAACCTTCTTGCTTTCATCAGCAACTACTGGGAGATGCCTACAAAAAGCAGAACAGCAACAGACACAGCGACATGTACCCTGCTATACCTTCCAGAACAGTCCATGGTCGGGGACTTCCTGGGAGAGGTTGCTATCTTTATTTTAAGAGACCTTCATGGATTTTTCTTCTTCCTCTTTGTCTAGTCCAGTGCTTCTGTTTTAGCTGCTTAAGATCTTCTGAAGGGAGTTACTTACGACTTCTACTCTTTCAAGGCAGCTTCTTCCCAATGTGCCTCTGTAGCTCATTCCCAGTAAGCTGATGAGTCCAAATATGCAGAAAGCTGAAGACAAAGCATCCTTCAAAAACTAAATCTTCCTTCCACACCAAAATAGCCTGGTCATTTAAATGAAGTGACACCTTGACTCAAGAGTTCAGTTATGTGGGGAACAGGAGAACAAAGTTATACTTAACGTTATACTTAACACAATGACCTTCTTTTAGTCTTTTCATTTATTATATCTTTATAATATATAATAATATCTTTTTTTTTTTTTTTAAGATATTTTAACGTAGGTATATAGATTCACAACGAAATGGCATGTTCTTACACTCTGGAAAAACTGGCAGGACCTTTTAAAGTAGACACTCTTAAGTAACAAAATGGAACCAACTTCTCTAGCAAGATTAATATCTAACAAGTACTTCTTGTCATCTTGTAAACATCATCTTCTGAACATTAGGAACCCTTTTCATAATCAGGGTCTCTGTCTCGGGCTGACAGAATACTTCTATGGATACTAATTACCTGAAGCCACTAAAACACCGAGGTGCCACTTGTTTTCTTTCAACTATAAAGCTACTGAAAACTTTTCCCAAAAAATCATGCCAAATCACAGCGCAGCACTTGTACCAAAGATACACAGCATTCCCTTCTGCAGTCACAACACAGAGCACTTAATGTACTAAGAGTGGGACCACTTTTCTGAGAAATGTAGGGGGGAAAAAAAAAAAAGTGTTCTCTTTCTCTAGCTATCCAGATGTGCCCCTGTGCACAACCACCACCAATTCATCCTGGGACTCATCCTTTCCAGAATCCCCTTTCCTGCTGACCACCACTGCGACACTTTTCCTTTCAACCAGGTAGGCGGAACCAGCAGCCTCTTCTGACCCTGAGCTAACAGTGGTTTTAAAGAGAAGAAGGAATCTTTCAACTTGTTTAGCCTGCAATGAAGTAGGTTAAAACAATAGATGAGCTTCACCTCCCTTGTCTTTCACTCCTCGGCATCAACATAAATGTCTTTCAGCAGCGAACCTTTCATGTCAGATAGGCTGTGACGACCGAGGCTGAAGGTTTCCCAACAAGTGACCTTGGCCTCGGTTGAAAGTAAGTCTCTGAAGATTCGGTCTAGATTTTATTAATTTCTGCCCTCCTGTTTCTGAGGAGTACAGCAATCGGCCTGTACTGTATCTCCTACGAAGAAGCAGCGAATGAAGTTACCGATGATCAGTGGAATTACAACCAGAGAGTGTTTTGAGACCGGGCAGGTGATAACCTCAGTGACACTTCCAGGATGCTTAAATCAAAACAAGCATTTGCCATTACAGACAACAAATATGGTCACATACCGTTGATTATTTTTTGAAGTTCTCATGCAGACAGAAAACACAGCTACGTATTTCGCTCACTTTTGTTTCATTTTTAATGTCAACTAAGATCTGGGGTGGTTTTTTAAAGAGATTTTTACCTACAAAGCAGCTAGAGCAGAGAATAGCTGGACCAGGCAAGGCCTACGACTCTTCCAAGATAATCCACAAAATAACCATGCAGGTACTTATCAAACCACACTCCTAAAATCCTACTAAAAGCAAGCTTGTTAAACCTTAGCAACGATTAGCAAAGCAAAACTTGGGTTTTTTTGTGCGTGCAGTATGAAATTCAGCAAAACGCTGACATTTCTGAAATGTTTCATGCACTACACAAATGGCATTAGGACAAACAAATTGTATACGAAGAGAATTCAGCAGTAGTTCTAAATGAATTACAAATTTATTTATAAAAACCACAACCGTGCTTATACTGCAAACTCTTTCAGTTCCAAATAAACGCTTCTTTTCTTCATCCAACATTGCAGTCAAAATGCCACTTTTCTATCAATTGCACTTTAAATAATGCTTAATATTTTTTAAACCTATGGAACATTAACTTTCTAAAACTTCAGGCACTTAAGAGACCAGAAATAGAGAGAAAACCTGCTCTCACTAAACTGTCCATCATAGGATGCACAGAAATACTGTATAACAGGATGGAAACACACTCCTCCTCTCTATGACATGGGTCTGCACTTGGTTTTTTTTTTGATACTTAATTTTTTTATTTGAGAGGGGAAAAAGCTTAAGATATTTCTTATCACTGAGAGCGGAACTGCAAAAAAACAACCAACACTGGGTATGGAAATAACTAAGGAACAACTGGCTACTACTACAACTGGAACTACTGAGAGATCTCCAGACTTTGTGTTGTTGCTTCACAGCAAGTGGGGAACACCCTGCCCCAAGCTAGTGTGCTCAGCCCCCCCGTGGATTGCACCAGCATCAGCATCCCAGCGTAGGGATGGTAGGGTGCTGGGATGGGTTTTCCAGCCAGCACAGACCTAGATGGAGGACCAGCTTCTAAATGGCCTACCTTAAATTAACTGTGATACATCCACACAGAGGCCACGGGAATATGATGAAAACTTTTCCCGGCTCATGATATCAAAAACCTGTCCTTTTACTGAAATAAAAAACACTTTCCCAAGAACACCTCTCTATCTACTCCTACTACTTGTAATTAAAGATAGTTGCTTTATAGGACTAAGTAAAATAACTAGGATGACAAGATTACCAGGACTAGCTCTTGTGGAGTTCCTACATGGGCAACGCCCATTTGTCTGTACAACCACAATAGCAGCATTAATTATCCTGTAACGAACTGGAAAGAGCTTTTACTTGAAGAAGTTTTGGTGGCAGCTTAGTTCTGTGCATTACTTCAAGCAACACAATCCGCACAGGGACCTTGACACCTAATAGATTTGATTCCAAAGGTTACAAACTCTTTAATAGGGGAGTAGCTTTGCCCTCGCTGCAGCTGCAGGTCAAGATATTAGATTTCACATCTTCTTTGCCCAGAAAAGGGAATGACAATGCTGTGACTTTTTGTGCTGGAAAGGTTTCTGAACATGCTGTCCCCTGATAATGTCAGAAGGTTTCTTGCAGACCACAAAAAGCCAGAAAAAGCACCAAGTACATTCCTTCATCACAGTGCTTAAGTCGATGCCTTATCAGTAAGTATTAGCATCAATAAAGTCAAGTCCCACTGTCAATGAAGAGTCTGCTCTCCCACAAGCACTACAGCTCATTGCTTGCATCTGTTTCATTGAACAGGACTCAGTTTCCACTAAATTTCCAAGACTCCCAATAAAGAGATAGAGAAATTTTTATTTTTTTTTTTTTCTGTCTGGCCACAGCACACTTACTAGAACTCTGCACCTAAGGCAACGTACGGTAGAATTGTCTGGAGAAGACTATGCACAGAGCCATGCACGTGCATGCCGTGTCCAAGCCTGTTTAAATCCTTCCAGCATACAACACCAATGGATAAATCACGGGGACACTTGAGGGTTGAGTATTGACCCCTGGGGGACACCACTGGTTACGGGGCTCCAGCTTGAACATGCTCCATTAATCATTACCCTTTGGGTCCTGTCGCTCAGCCAGTTCTCAATCCACCTCACTGTCCCCTCATCCAGCCCACACTTCCTTAGTTTCCCAATGAGGATGTTATGGGAGAAAGTGTCAAAAGCCTTGCTGAAGTCAAGGTAGATGACATCTACTGCCCTCCCCTCATCCAACCAACCAGTTAAAGCATCATAGAAAGCTATCAGATTGGTCAACATGATTTACCCTTGGTAAACCCATGTTCCCTACTTCCAATAACCCCCCGCTCTTCAACTTGTTTGGAACTGTACCTCCTAAAACCTCACAGATGGATTTTGGGCAGGCAGGTTCAAGCTGCCATAGCCTTGAAGTTTCAAACCTGTCTAACAAGACTAAGAAAAATAAACATGGGGAAAGATCTTTCTGTGAAGAGTAAGTCCAAGAAAGCTTTTTAATTTTTCTACTTGTTTTCAAGCTGAAAAACCTTCCTATTATCACTAGCTGTTCCACTAACTGCAGCAGCACAAGGGTTACCAAAACAGACTGGGCTCTGAGCAGCTATTCCTCTTTGAAACACAGCACTGTACAATCCTGCTCTGAGCAAGTTTTAGACACCACGGTGGGAAAAACACTGCTGGTTGCTGGCACCTTGCCTAATGTAAGCATTCCTGCTGTTACCCTCAAAAACACAGACATTTTTTTCAGTGACAAGTCCTGTACAGAGAACTAAAAACTTCTCTCTGGGTTTCCCTGCACTGGAAAAATTTCACAAGAATCTGATTTTCCAAAACAGGAATGGAATTATAATTTTCATCCAACTGCAGCACAGTTGCTTTAGTATTCTTGTTGCCTCAAACATTGTCTCGGAAAACCCACAGAAAGATAAACCAAGTAAGATGAAAGACTCAATCCCAGAAAGAGAGGGCTGTGCGTGTGCAGATACTGTGGAGAAAGAAGAATCGGTATGACCTTTATGGAAGGGCACAGAAGAGATGAGCATCAGTCCTTGGAATCAGTGAATCACCCTGAGCTCACCAGTGTCCATCATCGTGATATCTGAATACTTGGGCAGAGGTCACTGATCAAAGCAGGCATGTTCAAGGAGACCCAAAAAAAAAAAAAAAGGACAGCAAAGTGCAGTAAAAATGCTAGAGTTTGCTGAAGGCCAGATTTAAACCTCACTGAACACCTAAGCTTTGCTACAGACAAAAGTGAAGGAATCCAGAATTTCTGTCTGAAAGCTGACACTTGAAATGTGCCTGGGCCCAAAGGAAGGCATTACAAAATCCAGAATTACCCAAATCGTTTAACTCTGATCCATTGTAACTCTCTGTGAGAGGATCCTCCTCCTCCTTTTCACAGTGAGCTCAGGATTTCCAGAAGGAAGAAATATATGGTTCTCCCACGATTATCACCACAGACTTCTGTAGCCCATTTTCAATAAGTCACTTGCTGTATCTCCAACACTTGATCAAAGTTGCCAAGGCAAAGCGTGCATCTCTCAGAACATCTTCCTTTTACTGTTTAATTTGGATTTGTGGTCTTCAAAACTGTAGAAATCTTCTGAGGGTTTAAATCTATGCTTATGGCAAGTGCAGAGGAAGAAAAATCAAAAAAGGAAATCTTTTAGGTCATTGGACAGATTTGTAGCCGAGCGCTGAGGAACAAGGAAATAAGCCTTTTACTGAGGAAAAGCTGAATTATTGAATGGAAAACCGCTTTGAATTGCAAGACAGATGTATAAATGCTACATTCAACTACTTGGAGAAAAAACCCTAACAGCCTGAAGCACCTGAAGCCAGCAGACTGGCTTGTGACACACGCTGTCCCAGGACTCAAGTTATTGCCATCATTCAGCATCACAGCAAGCTCAGAGAGATGAACACTACCTGTCTGGTCCACCATGCATGCTTTAACTATAGCAAACGTAGCTTCTGGCCCACACCAACACAAATACCAGAAAATACAGACAAAGGTTGCAAGTGCCCACATACCAGGATTTGGAAAAAGCAACGCCCAGCCTTCGTTACTCTTGCGAGAGAGTAATTCATGGGAATCTACAATCACTGTTACTTTTTCTGAGATGTCGTTCTTCTAAAAAGGACAGGGAACTCAAGCACACTTCATGGCTTTCTCCTTCAGCTACTGCTGACAGACAAGGCTCACCGTCCTGGCAGCCATCTCCTCCCACCCTTGCTAAGGACTCAAGGGACAGTGAGCTTAGCTGTCTGCTGAAGGATGCCCAGAGCTCCTCTCACACGTGGCAAGAACGCTGTGCAGAAAGTTGTAATTCTATTCTTGTGGCCAATCACTGCTTTTCTCTGGGCTATGCTTTCAAAGAGATGTTATAAAACAAAATAATATAACGACTACTGTGGCCCACCCAAGACACAACTGTCAGCCCCAAGCCAGAAGAGTGCCCATCTCAGAAGACGCCTAAGAAGTGGTAGGTCAAAGAAAGATGACGGGCTAACGTAGAGATAAAAGAGTGTAAAAGCAAGTGTTGGCACTCGTGACCACTTCTAGGACTCCCTATGCATTACCTAACTGCTGCTTGCCAGCCAGCTCTTGTCCTTCTGGGAAACATATTTATCCTGTTTATATGAGAGGGGACAACTTTGTTGAGTTATCACAAAAAGATTCCAGACTAGCATCTTACGGTACTGGAAGAAAAGGAGAAGAGCAAGAGAAAAGAGAGAAGGATGAAGGAGCACTTCCTCCCCACCCCAAGCAGAACAGGGATTTCTGCAGATCCCCCATTACTTGCTGCAGTCAGAAGTCTGAGCTTGCAGACCAGGACCACACAGGCTCCAGCTCCAATGACTTGTGAAAATAATCTCCCCAGGAGAAAGAAAACATACACGTATTAACCACTTAGAAAGAGATTTTTCAAAGGCTCTTGATATCCAGCTGGTCTTGATTCATATTGACTTCCACAAAATAATCTTGGTCTGATGGTTAGCACTCTGAAAAATCCCCTCTATAACTTGCCATTGAGGTATGAAAATAAGTGGTGTAAAAAGGATTGTTAAAAAAAAAAAGAAGAAGAAAAAGATGACAAATTAAAAATGAAAGGTTAAAATAAAATTTGGCTTCAGGCCATAAACTAGGGGGGAACTAACAGTAAAGATAGTTAAATGACTGGAAAGAGAACGCAACAGGAGCTATTATGAAAAAAAGCTGATAGCTTTTAAAAAAGGATTTGTATAGATAGCTGGGAAAATAAATTCCGTATGTGATAGAAGCGCAATTGAGAAATTAAATAAATGGAAAATAAGGATGACTAAGTAGTAGTTTAACATGCCCCTTCTCAGTTGTATACTATTATCACATCTATTTTTAATGTGCTGTCAGCTGTCTGCAATTGTCATGCTTTTTTCAGAACTTGTTCCAAGGGTCTTTGATAATGAATTAGCTGTTTTTCACTCTCCAATGCTTACAACTGCATCTTTTTCTTACTCAACACTCCCCTTTTCCAACAATGTTATTCCATTGTCTCTGTTTTTCATCTCTCCTCCTATGTTGACTCCCCAGTTTCTGAGCCTTCCAACTACCCTTGTTCATCTTTTTTTTTTCTGGAGCTCTTTTGGTTGAATCCTAGCATGTTTCTTTTCTTCTTTTCTAAAGATACAAGCATGTTTTATATCATATCTGGCTACCGTACACATTGTTACCCCTTCAGAAGGGCATTGAACAGCTATAGCAGCGTTCACATTGGAAAGAGTAAGCTAAACTAAGGGAAAAAAGAAGTTCTTTTTGGCTTTTGCTTTCTGGTTCTTAAAAAAGAACCCAAACATTTAAACTCTCCCCTTTTTCCTTTTTATCCTCAAATAACACAATCTTTCCATGAGCAGCCGAATATTTAAACAATAACAGGCATCAGAAGCGTTCGCGATTCTAGAGCTCAGGATGTGTCTAAGGAGAAGTGATAACACGAGATTTAATAATATTGGAAAAATACAAAAATTCTAACATGATGTAGGGGCTACGAGTGAATCTGACTTTTTCTTTCTTTTTTTTAACCTTACAAGTATGCCCGTTCCTTAACTTTACAGCCAACGATGCTCCATATTAACCTGGGGACACTTTTTTATTTATTAAAAAAAAAAAGTCAGTCCCAAACATGTTTCAAGACAGTCAAATTCACCATTGTGTGATGCCTCAGACCATTCGGCTTCATCATTAAAAGATCAGCCTTTAATTTCTCTACTTCAGTACAATTCTCTTTACCTTCTGTATGCAAAGCCAACGGTGAGGTTGAGCCGTACTTAACAACGCTCTTTGGAATGTTATTTTTCAAAATTCAGGTTTCCACCACAGAGTATGCTTACCTTCAGCTGTGCCCGAAATCCCATCAGCTTTGAAATTGCTCGTGCTTTTCTTCCTGCGGTGTTTCTTTCTGTTGGCGTGAGGTGAAGGAGGTGGATCGAGTTTGGGGCTCGTTGTACTGGATATACTTGGGCTTGAACACACAGAATCTCCTAATCCAGTATCTGCAGTTTTGGGGGGGAAAAAAAAGAAAAAAAAAAAACCCAACAAAACAAACAGAGGGAAAAATAAAAATACTGCATAATTTAAATTAATGATTGCTAGAATCTAAGATACAACCCATTGCTGTCTGTTAGCAGCTGACTTCACGAGCTTATTGACTCCCAAAGGCTACAGGAGAGCTTCCTAATTATATTCATTACTTTTACAAAAAGGTACAAACCCCTAACTTGGCTGAAGTTCTGATTCAAGTCCTATTAAATCAACAGGACTTTGCATCAATTTTAAAAGCAGGTCAGTTTGAATGCACTCTATTACTTCCCATTGCTGCTTCTTACAAAGATCTTACTGATCCTTAAATTAACTCATGTAATCCTAGGACATTTTAATACGTAATGGAACAGAGATAGCCCAACATCCTCTGAATGCTGTCCTGCTTTCCTTAATATTACAGACAGACACACAAAAGGTAGTGATGGCAATAAAGGTGGGAAAACAAGATAACAAATGCCTGGTACAATTAATATCATGTGATAAAGGCTGACTTACTACCTGTGAATCCCATGTTTCGTAGGTTTAGTTTCTCACTAATTAGCCACACTAGCATAACATGCAACAATTTCAAGAACTAAGAACTAACGAGAGAGCCATTTTCTACCTTCTCCCACCAATTAGCTCACTCAAACAAACTGAAATTAAAGGTCAATGACACCCCTCTCTCCTAAGCAGAGACCCACAGTCTATTCCCTGGTCCATGGAATGGCTGGTAACACATGAATGCCTTCTCCTTGAGTAGTTCTTCTCTTTTTCAGTCAGAAAACATCTAACAGCAATATTTAAGAAAAGTGCAGCAAATGAGGATGTATGTGAAATTTCACTCTCCATCTGGGTCCTTTTACATAGCAAATACTCCAGGGACCTCAATCCAGTACTTTTCCCCAAGGTTGGTAATACCATTTTAGTTTAATCGCAACCGATCTTTTGGTTATGATCAGCACTAAATGCATTTCTAGTTTGTTGGTTTGGTGTTGATTATAAAATTTAACATACCATCCTAGACTTTAATTAAACTGTTTGCTGTCATGTAAAGTGAAGCTGTTTCCAGAACCTTAGTTAGATACCACATTGCACTTAAATGCAATGCCAGGGTGGTACTGATGATAAATTAATATGTTAGAAAATTATAAAGCCAGAGACTATGTAAAAAGTAGCTTTTGATTTTTTTGAACAGTTAAATCCCCATACAACTGTCTATTTGACAAAGAAACCCTTATTTCATTTTTTTCTAATAAAGTTTACTTACTAATTACCCGCTAAGCACAGTTGTGCTTCACGTTATTAGTGGGGGATAAATTATGTAGCTAATTGTCTGGCAATAAAGACCAAAT
>JAHREE010145030.1:0-12382 GCA_033628505.1 Tringa tobata | reverse complement strand
GGATTTTGGCCACCAGTATATGACATAGCTGGCCTGCTGGCCGGGAGTGTGAGCTGTGGTAGCCACTGCGAGCACCATCGCATCACAAGGAATGGAGCAAACCCACCCACCCAGGAAACCAAGGGGAATCAGGATTAACTGGTACAGCTGCTGCTTTAGGGAATGGTAGGCTCTCTTGCTTTTATTCGTCAAATTCAGAGCTCGAAGGCAGCGTGTAGTGTGGAGTCAGCCCGCTGTTGCCTTGGCACAGAGCTCATCTTCAGCCCAACAGAGATTTGGGGACATCTTTTGGTTCAGGTGTGACTGGGAGGACTTGTAGGTATGGGAGAGCGCAATGTGTCTGCATCAGGGCAGCTCTGAACCCTTAGCCTGTTCTGTATGTGCAAAAAAAGTAGGGTGCTTGCAGGGCGGGGTGTGTGTGTGTAAGTAAATTAATTTCAGCCTTCAAAGTCATCATCCCTCAACATCAAACTGCTGTGAACACACAGGAGTTGCTGTCAGCTCCTGCTGTGGTTTGGAGGACCCTTAATGGGAACTGATGTTTGCTCTTGCCTCGTTCTTACTCAGTCCATTAGACAAGGCCTTCTTGGTTAATTGAGAAGAAAAAAGAAGGAAAGCAGTAATTAAATGAACATGTGAAGCATACACAGCCATAGGCCTTTTGGCTTCTCAACAAAACCCTCATTGTAATTTACTATAAATGTGACAATATGACCAAATGGGTCAGGGTGCAGGAGGGACCTCCTGGTATGGCACTCACAAGCAGATGTGCATGGAGAGCAGGTCTCTCAGCAGCTCCCAATGAGGCAACGCCAGCAGGGAGAACCTGAAACCATCTATCTTAATTAAATTAGATATTGACCTCCTATTTGGAATGTAACGAATTCCACTGCTTCAGAGTTGTAAGCCAGAAAGGAAAAACAGAGCAGCAGGTCTCACAAATGTATGGATAATGCTTTGCCTTTCCTGGAGTCAGAGAAGCTGTGGGTGCCCCATCCCTGGAGGTGTTCAAGGCCAGGCTGGATGGGGCTTTGAGCAACCTGGTCTGGTGGGAGGTGTCCCTGCCCATGGTAGGGGGGTTGGAACTGGATGGTCTTTAAGGTCCCTTCCAACCCAAACCATTCTATGGTTCTGTGATTTGTTTCCTCCCGCCTGTGAAGAGCTGTATTGCTGGTGTGGGGTGGTGGGCATGGTTTTCTTCTGCCCAGGCTCTGCTCCTCCCTCCGTGCCCAGGAGCCCCTGTTGCAGCAAAGCTCACTAAGCCAAGGGGTTTGCCAATGCTGGCCGTGTTTTCTGCTGACCAGTTTCACATTCTTTCCAGCTTGGCTTCCTCTGCTGGCACAGGGCTGCTGTGCTGCGGATGAGCTGCCCAGAGGAAAGTGAGGTTTTAGCTGCCAGCCCAGCTCAGGTCCCCAGGGTCAATGCCACTGGGGCAGGTACCTCCTCACCCCTCTCCTAACCAGCCCTGGATGCTCTCAGAAAGGTGTATTTTCTTACCTCTGAGCACCCACCTCCCTGCTACCAAAACAAAGATAATGGTGATCCCTGTTTCAACCCACTCAGCTGCTGATCAGGTCCTCAAGCACCGCAAGAATAGAGAAATAGCACTAAAAATAGCTTTTGTCCTCTGCAAAGGGGAGCTGAGCTCTAGCAGAGCTGTTGACACCTGCATGACTTCGGGGTGGCCGACAGCAAGCAGCCAGGGCTCGTGCTGCTGGGACGGTGTAACTAGAAATCAGGGGCTTGTGGCTTCGTCTGCAGAGTGAACCACACTTGTTAGCACAGGAGATGGCTGCTAATCTTTTTTAAAAGAGGTGTAAAAAATTATTTGCTGGGCTCCAGGGCTTCAGTTTGTCAGTTGGGTTGGCTCCGTCTGCGGTTTGTTATCCCCCACCTCTACTAAAAGACGGCGATCTCCCGTGATGAGGTCTGTGCAAGTATGATCTTTATCCTAAAGTAGGGAAATCTAGTCTGGGAAATGGATTGCCACACACCTGGTCTATAGGGAACATTAATGTATTTGACAGGGATCAGGGAGGGTTTGGGAAACCTTCCCATGGCTGCAGGGACCAGGTGCCTTGCCAAGCTTTGAGATGATACTTGGTACCTTGGTACCTTTGGTTGCCAAAGCTCTTCTCCTGCAGTTAGGTGTACCCCCAAACGCAGCGTGCTGCTTTCCACTGTATCCAGTACATGTGCAAATGGACAACCTATATTCCTCTTTTTTTTTTTTTTTTTTAGCACTGTGGAATTGGATAGAGAATCGGGGAGGAGAGGATGAGCTCGTCCGAGAGGAGCATGTGCTTAAACTGCGATGGTGCGAGTGGGGAACTACAGCCTTTTCACTTGACACACCATGGTCTGCTCAGTTTTGCTGTGATGGGAGTTAGTGACAAAGCTTGCGCCCATTTGAATAGAGCAGAGCGAGGTCGCCACGCACCCAGGTGATGTTTTAATTCTCAATTCCCTGTGTCCTGAAAACACAAGCCCTGAGGCCTTGGAGGCTGAGTTGGGGTCCTAAACCCGAAGGCTGAGGTGTGGGGCTGCAGCATCCCTGCCCAGGGCTTTTGCTGCAGGGGACCAGTGGGTGGTCGGTGCAGAGACCACTACTAAGAGCTTGTCAATTAGATATCAGTCTTTAATTAGGCACTGGGATCGCTGCTTTGTACCAGACCCCAGCATCCACGGTGCTCTCATCTCCCTGTTTCTCTCTGATTTTGTGGCTGTCACTTGTCTTCCCCATCTCATCATTACCTGTCTCTCGTTACCTGTCTCTCATTATCTACCCTTCTCCTGTGTGGTGAGAGCGTAGATGCTGGCTGGGAACAGAGTCCGGTGATGAGGGTGGTGAGACACTGGAACAGGTTGCCCAGAGAAGCTGTGGCTGCCCCATCCCTGGAGGAGTTCAAGGCCAGGCTGGATGGGGCTCTGAGCAACCTGGTCTGGTGGGAGGTGTCCCTGCCCATGGCAGGGGGTTGGAACTCCATGATCTTTAACATCTCTTCCAACTCTAACCATTCTATGATTCTGTGAGAAAGCACAGAAACGGGGGTGGACGAGCTCTCTGAAAGATGATGCTGCCTGGTAGGTCCCAGGCTCCCTGAGCTGCTGGCACGGCACGTTAAACATTGATGGGGTACAGGGAGGATACCGGAGGGTACAGGGCTGATGCTAGTAAGTCCCAGCTGCAGTTTCGGGAGTTTTAAAAGACTTTAGAGCAAAGATTAATGCTGCATCCTGAATGCTGCATCCTCTCCTGACTACATTGGTTGCTACTGGTGCTGCCTCAGGCATATCAAAATCAGGTCTGGCACTGGGAAACCTTCCCCTGGGCCCTGGGCATCTGTGGGTACTAGCAGTGGCTTGCGAGGATTTGCTTTGTGGAGGCTTTTTCCCTCCTGGCAGGTCGTGGAGACCCTCCATGTCATGGCACCAGATTTTCAACAGTCGGAGATGGGGAGATGGTCTCTGCTGCAGAGCCAAAGGGCTGACAGGCAAAAAGCTGCTGCGAGCAGCAGTGTCACCCTGAACACCAGGGTCCTGCCAACGCACCAGGCCTCCTCCCCTCTTGTTGGGCAAAGACAATTTCTTTAAAAAACCCTTAAATCAAATTATTGTCTTTAAAAATGGCTCCTGAGTCTCCTCTGATGGAGTTGTTACATATTTATTTGCTTGAAGGGCATCCAGGAGCACTTTGGGCACCAGTGCCAAAACATCTTCTGCTAACAAATGGGATGGATGCTGGTGGTGCTTTAGATGCTGCCTTGGGGCTGGTGATGGAGCTAAGTGGTGCTGCAGCTGGTCTGCAAAGCTCTTGAGTTTCTCAGCCCTGAGAGCCATGCTGAGGGCCCCGTGGCACTGCAGGTGGTGCAGGAGCTCAGGAGCCAGTTTGTGAGGGAGACCTGGGCATCTGTGAGAGTGGTAAGGCACTGGAGCAGGTTGCCCAGAGAAGCTGTGGCTGCCCCATCCCTGGAGGGGTTCAAGGCCAGGCTGGATGGGGCTTTGAGCAACCTGGTCTGGTGGGAGGTGTCCCTGCCCATGGCAGGGGGGTTGGAACTCCATGATCTTGAAGGTCCCCTCCAATTCGAACCAGTCTATGATTCTATGATCATGGTGACGTCTGTTCCTCTGCTCAGGGTTGGGTGGCTTGGAGGTCTGATCAAAGCGAGGGGCAGGAAGGGGAGAGATGGCTAAAATGCCTCAGCTGATGCACTAAGACCCCCCTTGTCCTTCTGTCCCTCTCTTCTGGGTCTGTGCGGGAGCAGCCCTGGGAGAAGGGGCTGCCCAGAGGGACCCCAGAGGGTCCCCAGATTCAGCCCAAATCCCCCAAAGGGCACCTGGGTCTCCCCACATTTGGCTTAAGGCAGGGGGTCTAAATATCAGGAGCTGCACTGACGTGTGTATGGTGCCCAGGGGTGCTTTGGTTGTCCAACCCCTGTGTGTTGTGTGTTACCCCACAGCTGTGTTAGCTGGTCCCTCGGCCTCTGTTAAGCTGTTTTCTGCTGTGGAGATGCACAAAGTGTGTATGGGCTCCCTCCAACAGTGTTTTCTGACTGCACCCAGTCAGCATCTTCAGCATCTTAGCCAAAAAGCAAGCACCCTGATACAAGGCACAGTTTTGTGCTGGTGATTTTTCCACTTGCTTTAGAAAAATGCCATGACATGCTCTAGCATGAAAGTGGTTGTGATATTTCTAGGGACATCCAGCAGTGTCTGTCCATCTGTGGATCAAAATGCATTCAGGTTGGGAGGTAATACTGTAAAAAAAAAACTTCTCAAAAGTTAGCTCATCGGCTTTTCAGTGCTTAGGTACAAAGCAAAAAACTAAAGTAATTCTTAGGATAGCTTTTAAAATTGCTGAGAGGTGCAGCTGTCTTTTCACCAGCAGTTTCAAAACGTAGAGCTACGCTTTTTTTAGACTACTTTGATAAATGGATGTTTTGTTAAAATCCCACTGAGCTGAGCTGCTTTCTGATTCCTGCTTCCCAATTCTGATACCTGCGAGATGGGGGGATTTGTTCCCGTCAGCTTTATACGCGGCAACATCTGCTTTCAGCTCTTTCATTTGCCTTTAATAATGCTCTCAAGTTTTCAGTGCTGTGGCCCGACGTCTGCTTTTACCGGCTTTGCGTGCACAGGGGAGCCAGTTGGGTGAAAAATACGGAAAATGACAAATGCTGTCCATTTCTGTTGGAGCCAAGGTGCTCGAGATTCGTAGGGCTGGGGCTCTCATCCTCATCATCTTCAGAAGAAGCCACATAGAAAAGCGTGGTGCCTACGACCATTGGTCTGGGGCCCAAGGATCTGCTGTTAATTCCTGTGCAGGTCTCCCGTGTTACGATGGACAAAGTCCTTGACTCTCCTGTGTCTGAGTTTCTGCATGTGGAATCGTTTAGCTTGGAAAAGACCCTCAAGATCATTGAGTAACGTATATGAAATGAGGATGTCCAAAGCTTCTAGTTCAGAGGATAAGCCTAGGGCTGGTGGCGAGACACTTGGAAATCACGGGCGCTAGAATTACCAGTGACAGAAGGGAGCAAAGGCAGAGTGTCTAATTCATCTGCGGGCTCCTCGTTATTGATAGTGCTCTGAGGAGTTAGAAAAAACGTGATTGCACTTCAGATGGAAGCAGTTGCTAAAAAATTATTCTTGGTGGTTCATTTTTTCCTCTGAAGGGCTGTGGATACAACCTGTAACTGCCTATAATCCATTTTTAATATAAGGTAATTTCTGCTTAAATGATCTCACAGATCTCAACAATATGCTAACGTTTACCACTATCTATTAGATCTACATAGGAATATTTCATTTCTTCTGTAATAGCACAGCTGATGCTCATGAGAGGTTGCTTAATTATACCTGCGTTTTAGAAGACGAAAGATAAAAATA
Organism: Tringa tobata; assembly: GCA_033628505.1. Lineage (NCBI taxonomy): Eukaryota > Metazoa > Chordata > Aves > Charadriiformes > Scolopacidae > Tringa > Tringa tobata. The sequence goes on along the minus strand of JAHREE010145030.1, from coordinate 6,493 downwards.
AATATTGGTATGAACGAAGATTTTACTTTCAGTCATGAAGAGCCGAGAGCAAAGATTCAGCATTGTTATATGGGTGTGAACAATCTTGGCCAATATTGGCTTGTTCCTTTAGAATTGCTGAGGGGTTTTGCCTGATTTGCAGAGATTTCAGATGGATTGGTTTGATTTTGCTTTGCCAGTCCAGGTGCTGTACCCAGACACGGACTGTTGTAGCTCCTGGCAGAGAGGTGTTTCTGCCTGGGGGTGCAGGAGAAGACTTCAGATGCTGTCTGACCAGGGTGGGAGTGAGCTGGGGAGAACCTAAAGTGACCCCTTCACGTCACCCCAGAGGAGCCCTCCTGGGTTTGGTCCCTCCATTGATTTCATCACTTACTTTGTCATGTCATTAAGCTGCTGTCGCGTGTTAGGCTGAACAGTTTTCCTTCCCTGGACACCACAGGTCAGTGGAAATCCCTCATTTGAAAGATGATTGCTATCACATTCCCACATACTTCCTACTGAAAGAGCAGAGAGTTTGAGTCACTTGTTCCATGCAGTTTGCCCAGGAAGGGGCCAGGGTGGCCACTGGTCTGCAGCTCAATAAGGATGGAGGGTTTATCTCCAGTAGCAGAGAGAGGATCCAGGGAGCAGGACAGAACTGGTGTGCTGGAGGGACTGGCAGGCTTTTACTGCTCTGGCAGCATCCAGGTGCCTCTGGTGCACCTGCCTGCCCTCGGTGCCACCCATGACAGGAGATCAAACCATAGTGGAGGCAATGAGGTGGCTGCTCCTACCAAAGCAACCCCAAGCACATCAGTTGCCGATCCATTATCTCCCCTCCGCTGGCTATTTTGTTCTTCCTTTCTCGAGTTTCCTGGGAGCATAAAGAGGTCAGAATAATTTCCTTGGACGAGCCATACATGCGGTATTTTGCCTCCTGATTGACATTTCGGTGGTGACGGACATACGGACACAAAAACTGCACACCATGGGTCCACCTGCAGCACCCGCAGCTATCGGGGTGGGAGAGGGGGGCTGCCTCTCCTATCTCTGCAAACGTGCCCGAAGAGAAAGAGCATCCCCAATCATTTGCCACCGCTCTCGGGAGTCAACGTGCTGTGTTGTACTAGAGGCAATCAGAAGTTTTCACGTGGAAGATTGCACAGGAAATAAGATTTCCCTGCAAGTGCGTTGCCTCAGGTTCTGCTCGCTCAGCTTACCCTTAAAACAGAGCAACGCCACGAAGGAAGGCGGTTTGTAGCTCCGGGGAGGCGAGACTTGTGGCCAGCTCTTCCCCATTTTGATGGCACTGGACATCTATGCTGTCGGGTATCTGTCCCACCTTCAGTTCTGGAAAGGGATCTAAGCACCAGGGACCTTCTGTCTGTGTGGGATCTTATGGGTAGCAGAAGGACCGGCAGCCTCTGAGTCAATGCAGCGGTATAGCTGGGATTATAGACCCTCAAATGTCAATAAATTCCAAAATAAAGGGTTTCATCACAGCATTAAAAACTTCCCACATGAACTGTTTTGAATGACTGGAGGGTGACGATCTAAATATAAAGCTCACTTTTTTTTTTTTTTTTTAAAACTGATTTCAGGCACATACGTACGGCTTCGGCTGACTTTCACAAGGAGTCTGTGGGAACATCTGACAGCAAAATTAAGTTATATGTTTCTTGTGGGAGTTCGTTTCCTACGAAAACTGTAAGAGCCTTGTTTCCCTGGCACTCAGATTTTTAAACCTGTAAGACTGACAGGATATGAACTGGTTTTAATTACCCCCAGCGATGGCATTTTGTCCTTTGAAGGAATCTCTTGGGGAGCGGGGGGGAAGAGGGAGGTTTAGAGCAGCCATGAGAGCGTCGTTTATTTTTAGAGCCGGTGCAGTGATCAGCTCAGCTGAGGAGGTTTTGTCACCCATTTCAGCAGGTCACAAGTTCACACACCGCTTTTGAATGAGTTTGGGAGAATAAAGCAGTGGGAAGGAAACGGGAGACCTGGAATCGGGCAGAAGAATAAATGAGGTAAGAAGAAGACCGATTGAAGTGGATAAAAGCAAAGAGACAAACGGGGAGTGCGGTGAGGGCTTTGATGACTTTCATAGCACATTTCAAGGGTATTTCAGGTGAACCCTTTTTTTGGTTCACTCATTCAAATAGCCTCACTTCTACCAAAATAACTGGTTACATGACTAGGGTGAGCCAGATTTCAACCTTTATGTAATCTTCCTTTATAAATGTAATACTTGCACAAAATGCGCTTTCTGGATAGGATACAGACGTGTGAAGGAGGTGACGGCGTGCTTCTCGGTGTGTGATCAGCTGCCCACTGGAGGTGGAAGGAGAAGAAACTCAGAAAGGCAAGAAAACGCAACAGCGTCATCAACGAGGTTCACAGCTCGGGGGCTGAAACCACTGAAAAAGGTAAGATGTCATTAGACCCCAGCAAGACCCCGAATAAACCCCAGGGGAACTGGTAGCCCCAGCGTCAACATCTTTGAGGACTGTCTAGCATCAGTGGAGTGAGGGCTAAACAGCCAACAGCTTCCCTCTCCCCTTGGCTTCCCGCCCCAGCAGGTCCCTTCCAACCTGGATGATTTTCTCATTCCTTGTCTTTGGGTGGTTGCAGCTCATGGGCCCTTTCCCCTTCTGCTGGGACAGCAGTTTGTGTGCCTTTGGCAAGCGGAGGCTGTCGCAGCAGCTGAGATGACCCTGCAGCAGCCGGTGTGTGCCCAGCACTGTCTCTGGCTGGGGCTTGTTTTAATTAGCTGAGGAGAGGGGGACAGCGAGACGGGGTCTCGGCCGGGTCTACAAACCAGGATGGTTTGTGCTCTGGGTCTGTGTCACCTGGGGAGATGAGCAGCCTCCACGTTCACCCACTGACATTTCCCTCTTTGCAGCGGGATTGATTTTTTTCTTTTTTTTAAGCGCCTTTCTAGTCAATACTGAAACTTTCAGGATTTATCTTCATACCTCAGACAGATGGATCCTATTGATTTGAATGAAAGTCGGGGAGAGGGGGTACAGAGAGAGTTCCTTATAACTGTTTACCGAGCAAACAGTTTCCATCTGCTCTCTATTTTACTGTTGAGCAGAGGATGGGTCAGCCTCAACCTTTCATAGGTGACCACCATTCACATTAGAAGCCTGTCCTACTAGTGCTATCTGGGGTCTGGCCTTATGGCTCTGCAGTCCCCGAGCCACACGGTTCAGAGAGGGTCTCTTGGCTGGGAGGTTGCTCCTGCCTGGCCTCCCGCTCCCCCACGCTCAGAAAAGAAAAGTATTTGCATACACGTCCCAGGCAACGTTGTTTGTTTTTTTTTTTTCCTGTTTATTTCAAAAGTCTTTGTAATAGCTTAATCGCAACAATCCAAGCGTCACCTGGAATTTGACATCCTCCCAGATGTACAGAATTCATACTCGGTCGGGTAATCACAGCGTTAAAAACACACAGGAGTGTTCCCCAAACACCATCTTCTTCCACCGTCTCATTAATTACCAGCTCTACACATCCTCCCCCAGCACCTCTGCCTCGGCGCGTCAGCCCTCTCCCTCTCCGAGGTCCATAGCCCTGCTTCTGTGAATGAAGGGGTGCCAAGCCCAAAATTTCCATTTTTAGTCCCAAACTGTATCTAGTGTACCAGTAGAAATGCGATCTGTATAGAATTGGCTTTGTGTATGGCTTTTAGTCCTCTTCATTCAAAGATCTTAGAGTGGAAAAATCCTGAGCTGACATCAAAAACGGGACCGATTCATTAAAAGTGCTCACAATTATGGTATGTGTTGGAGGCAAAGTTCCTGTCAACCCAGAATGAAAGCATTTTTAAAAAAGCCACTTGTTTAAATAGATCTCAAACTTGCATTTTTTTTTCCAGTTAACGTTTTGCTAGGAAGCATCACCTGATAGATAAAATAGATAGATAAACATCTGTGTTTTCTAATCAATGGTTTACAGGAACTTAGGCTTCTTCAGTTCCCTTCTTGACTCGGTAAGTGCGACCGAAATTGTGCTGGAAAAATACAGGCAGCTCCTTTTGACTTCTTCATTTAAAAAAGTCATTATTTAATTTGCCTATTTACTACCTGCAATTCAACTAAGTCACTCCAGATTCAGGCAAGAGCAGCATTTGCTTCCTAGAACCTACTGGCTCTTTTGGCTTATTTAGGTAATTTCTGTATGGTTCAGCTCTTGGGGAGTACGTTGAGCGATGCCAGCTGCTGAGGAGCTGCTGAAGGAGCAACTTTGTTCCCTTTATCCCACGGGAAAAAAAACGGAGCAGGGCCTGGAGTAAGGCCAGGCTGGTGGGACAGCCCAATGCCACCCCTCACTTCACCCAGGACTTGCTGCCGTCCTGATTTCACCAACGGTGATGAGACCTTTCCCTAATGGAGAAACAGCTGCAGAAACTTGTTCTTAAAAGCACCCTTTTTGGTGCTGCAGCTGGTCACAAGGCGATGTCCAGCCACCCCAACCATCCCAACGATGCTCTCCTCAACCCAAACATCTCCCGCTGCTGGGGAAGCATCCAGCTGCTATCGACAGAGGCAGCTCTGCTCACAGCTTTTGCACGTGAGCTCATTACTGTCTCGTTTAGGATTGTTTTACTTTTCTCAGATGCTGATATTGGGTTGGTTTGTTTTCTTTTTTCCCTTTTTTTTTTTTGGAAAAGCCACGAGCACTTGAAGGTCAGCTGTCAAATGGATTGAATGATTGGCGCGGGAAAATGGGAAAGCACGACATCTTGTGTGTAGGCTGTGAATAATGGGCAACACCCTTTTGGATTATTAAAATAGAAAATGCTGTCTTATATTTTCTGGTGTTTTGAGCCCGTTCCCAAGGCAGGGATGTGACCACCCCGCCGAGGGTTTGCACCACTTTCCTGGCAGTACATTTTGCTGGCTGCAGCCCAGGGGCTGGCGGTGGGATGGAGCCCACGCCGGGGGAGGCTTGGCTGGAGGAGGCAGCTGCAGGTGGCCGTGACATTCAGCTCTTCTCCAAGATCCCACAGACACCCCGAGGCAAAGCCATTTTCTGCTGAGGCCTGGGCCAGCACGCGCGGTCTCTGGCCCATGGGTGTGCTTAAATTTGGGGATGGAGGCAACGCCGTGCCCGAGTCCTGTTCAGACCAAGGCACGTCCTCAAATATGTTCCTCTTTCACGCAGAAGAAGACAATGTAAGCCTTGGCTACGCCAGCGCTGGCAGAAACCGAGGCTCCCCCTCGAGATGCAGGTGTGTTGAGCATTAGAAATGAAGGCTAAGGTAATTTTTGGGTCACATGCCTGAGCTTTGGGGCCCAAATGTGTATTTTAGCACCTTGCTTTCTGTTCGGAGCACCCCTTCTTTTGCTGCTTCGCTGTGCTCATAGGAGGGCACGACAGTTTTCCTGCTGCTTTACTGCTAAAGGTCTCTTAGCAAATACAGCCAGGCTTGGTGAGCCATTCATCTTGTAATACTCCTGTATGCTGCCATCAGACCGAAAGCCTAAACGCATCTCCCTGTCCATTTCAGGAGGGCAGTGGAATCCCAGCATCACTGCTTCGCCAGCGCAGGGGCTGAACGCGCAGTGAGTCGGGAACTGCACCTGGGGCCCAAACCCTCCAGTTTCGGGAACAAACCGGGGTTCAAAGGTGGCCAGAAACTGTCTAGTGCCGGCTACAGCAAGGTAATAGCCTTCTTTTTTTTTTATTATTATTCTTTTTTTTTTTTCTCCAAGCTGCTTTAACCACCCCGGTGTAAACTCCCAGCCACTGAACCACCCCAGGAAATAACACCCCTGTCCATCAAGAGTCAGGAAATTATCCTTGATGCTGTATCTTCTTGATAAAAGTGGTCAGTAGCGAGTGGAACTCTATTAGTTATGTTTCCTTGACTGAATTAGAACCACGTTACCATGCCCTTAGTTTCCAATTGCCACAGAAGTAAAGATACTCAAGATTTGAAGATTTATATATGTAATTGTGTTTACAGACATCTAGTAGTCTCAGTTTCCACCCCTCTAGAAGCTTTATTCATTGGAGTGAATGTACAGGGTAGGGCGTTTTCCAAATGGGATTTACATCCCTCTCACTTTCTTGTAAAGAGTTTAAACAAATTAGATAAAATGGGCAAATAAAATAGAAAGGACTTGTTACATAAAACTGTATCTTTAGCATCTTTCACTGAGTTCATGTCAAGGGTTTGTGTTGGCAGGAAAAATATTCAGACTGCTAATTCCAAGTAACTTATACTCATAATAATTGAGATTTTACAAAACAATGTTTTAAGCAAAAAATTTCAGAAAAGTGTCTTAATTTTGGTGTGTCTGGGAACATTTGCTGGTTAATTTGCTGGTGGTGTTAACAGTTCACTGTTTGCAATCAGTGCAAATGGGAAAGTGCTACCAACCAGAAACCAGGAGAGAACTGGTCGTTCCTTCTGTAATTCACACTTAGTGCAATACAGAAGGAGGCAGATACCAAAGCCAGTGGAATTAACTGCAGAAGTAAAATTCTTGGTGTTTGTAATAGGAGA
>JAHREE010145029.1:0-11140 GCA_033628505.1 Tringa tobata | reverse complement strand
TCTCGGTGAGGAGGAGAAAGACCCCTCCCCACCGATTATAACCCAGAAAAATAGAAAGCACGGTGAATTGAATACATACTACCTTTTTTCTTCTTCTTTTGGAAGGAAAATTTTTGCTCAATAGCTTTCACTTCTTCCGCCGAGATGAAATGACGGACGTTGTAGCTCACCCCCACCCTGTTGAGGTGGCCCCGCACGTGGTTCGCCAGCCCGATGCCGTTGTGAAACCTGTCGGGGCAGTAGGGACATTTCCTCTCCTCGTTCTTCAACATGGGCGAGTCGGAGTCCAGGAGGTCATCCAGCTCCAGAGGACCCTCCAGAGGAGCGTCCAACAGGAGAACGTCCAAGGGAAGGGGCTCTTCCATCAGGAATTCCTGGGAAGGGAGGCTGGTTTTCCTCTTCAACGGCTTCCCCCGGGGTCGCTTGGTCGCCTTGGGGTGCGGGTTCACCTCCTCCAGGAGGACGATGGGGACCATCATCCGCAACTGGTGCTGCTGTTCCTCCGAAGCGATGGAAGAGTCGGTGGCTTTCAAGGTGTCTCTGAAGGTTCTCTTCAGGTCTAAGGCAGCTTGAGGGATGGCCACGGGTTTGAGGCCCCTGCTCTCGCCCAAATCCATCTCGGCGCTCACCGAGATCTCCTCTTCCAGGCTCCCGGCGTCGTTGGCCAACGTCCACTTGTGCCTGAGCTCCTCCAGCCCCATGGGGTGGCTCCGGAGCCCGTCGCCTTCTCCTTCAAGGTGCTGAGACGCCGCTTTTTTTTTCAGCTGCTGCAGAGCCAACTGGGAATAAGCTTTCGCGGAGGGGAAACCGGAGAGCCCCAGGTTTTTATGGGGGGCGGCGTAGGGAGCCCCTTTCCTGGCGTGAAACCCCGAGGTCTGGTAGTCCTTTTTACTGGCCCCGTTGCTTTTCTCCAGTCTGGGGTGACTTAGGGCAAAACCGTGGAGGGCTTCGTAATGCGACGTGCCTTCTTGGGGTTGAGGAGGAGGGAAAAGCCGCTCCGTTTTGCCGAAATAATCCGTCTCGGCCAACCGGCCCGACCTGGCCGGGCTGTAGGCATCTCTGCTGGTTCCTGGTTGATTGGGATCCTCCTCGTAGACCTCGGCGTCCCAGGAGAGGTGGGAATGGGCGTATTTCATGTGCTCCTTGAGGATGTTCTCGTTGGGGGCCGGGAAGCTGCAGAGCACGCAGGTGCTGAGCCCTTTGCCTCCGGCGTGAGGTGGGACCTGCATCTGCAGGGCCACGTGTTCGTTGGGTTTGAAGGGTTTGTAGATGCCGTGCAGGGGGCTGTCCCGCATCTCCCCGCCGCCCCCGCTTCCGAAGAGGTTGACGTTCTTCGCCCCTTGGTCCTTCCTCTCCTTGACGTGCATCTTGGCGTGTTGGACGAAGATCTTGGAGGAGTTTGTGCCGAAGACACACTTGGGGCACTGCAGCCGGGCTTCCCGGCCTTCGTCGGGAAACTCGTTCAGCTTCTGGATCTCTTCGATGATTTTCTCCCTGGATTCTTGGTGGAGCCTTTTGTGCTGCTCCAAAGAGGCGGGGTCTCCAAAGGCCCACCCGCACTCGTTGCAGCAGAACTGACATTGTCCTCCCAAAGCGTCTCCGTCTTGGTCCCTCCCTGGTCCCCGGTTGTGCTGGAGCATGTGATCCATCAGATGTTCCTTCTTCTTGAAGTAGATGCTGCACTCGATGCAGGTGTAGACCGTTGGGTCCTCCTCCGGACCCAGCTCCTCTTTCCCTTGCTCCTCCAACAAGACGCTGCAGACGTAGGGCCTCATCTCGATGTCATAGGAGCTGCAGGGAGCGGGTTCCAGGGACATCATGGGGATCCTCTCCACCGAGTCTTCGGCATTTACCGTCCAGGACTGTTTCCCGACGGCCAGATCGGCTCCGAGCTGAAGACCCGGCTTTTGGATCGTCCACTCGGCCGCGTTGAGGGGGTTGATCTCCCCCACGTCCGTGTCGACCATCAGCCCCTTCCTGTGGGAGGAGGAGCTCTCCAGGGATTTGGACTTGCCCAGGACAGGGTTTAGCGTTTTCCTGAAGACCGTCGGAGTCAACGGAGGAGGCACTTCACGGCCCCGAAAGGGCAAGTTGGTTGCTACATCTGTTGGCTTGTTGACGTCTTTGTAGTGAGGACTCGGGCTCTTGGTGGGTCTAGAGACCCAGTCGAGCCTCTGGATTCCCCTCTTGCTTTTCTCTAAGTGCTCTTTGCCGAGACCTTCCAGTTGCTTTGGTTCGGTTTTGAGATACTTCTCTTCCCCGACGCCAACCGACGCCCCGGCGCGAGGGCTGGGGGTCTCCGCCGTCCCCTTGTCCCCCTCCAGCTCCTCGGAGTCGCTCTCCTGTTGCTCGGGATCCACCTCCAGGGTGTTGACCCCCTGGTGGGGCTCGGCGGCGAAGGCCGACTCCTTCGGGCACCGCCCGTCCTTGGGCTCCTTGGAGCCCGAGAGTCTCTCCAAAGGGCTTTCTTCTCGCCCCTCGCCCGGCTCCGAGGTGTCCCAGCTGAGGCTGCTGGACACGGTCATGTTTCGTAGGTCCAGGGAGCTCCTGGCCTCCGTTCGGTACAAAGAAGCCTTCTTGAACTCCAAATGTTCTTCATTCGTGGAGCTGAAAGTAAGAGTGAGGGTTTTTTTGAGAGTTAATAAGGGGTTTGGACCAAGGTTTCCATTTACAAGAGGGCTGACCCAGAACCAGCCCGTGTCTACGTGGCGTCATGGGCTGGGGATGTCGTGGTGACTCCCATATCACCCCAAATATTCAAAATTTGGGACAAAAAAAACCCCACCCTCTCCTCCTGGGAACTGGGAGGGCTTCCAGGAGAATTGGGATGGCTCCCAGGAGGACCTGGAGGCCTCTGAGGGCAACTAGGAGAGCTCCAGGGGGACCAGGATGGCTCCAAGGGGAACTGGGAAGGCTCCAGGGGGAACTGGGAAGGCTCCGAGGGGGACTGTGAGGGCTCCGAAGGGAACTGGGGTGGCTCCAAGGGGAGCTGAGAGAGCTCCAGGGGACACTGGGAGGTCTCCAGGAGGGACCAGGATGGCTCCAGGAGGGACTGGGGTGGCACCAGGGGGAACTGGGAGCACTCCAGGGGGATGGGGGTGGCTCCCAGGGCAACTGGGAGGGCTCCAGGAGGGACTGGGAGGACTCCGAGGACAACTGGGAGGGCTCCAGGAGGACCTGGAGGGCTCCCAGGGCAACTGGGAGAGCTCCAGGAGGGACCAGGATGGATCCAGGAGGACCTGGAGGGCTCCCAGGGCAACTAGGAGAGCTCCAGGGGGACCAAGATGGATCCAAGGGGAACTGGGAGGCTCTGCGAGGACCGGGAGGCTCCGGAGGGTGATTTATGGTGGCAGAAGCCGGGTGGTTTGTCGGGAAATGGGACAAACGAGGTGAATTAGATCATCCCACGCCGCTCCGCAGCGAGGGCACGGTGCTGGCCGGCTCTGGAGGGACCTGCTGACATCCTCGCTGGTGGGACAACCCTCTTGGGGGACAGCCAGGGGAGATATTTCGTGTAACTAGAGCACCATTAACGAGGGGGAGATGGGGCTCCTGGGTGCTCCCCACTCTTGCCACGTCACCCCCAGGAACTTACCCAAGTTGGGTCCTGAGAGCCGGGACGGCACCAGAGAGGGCAGGATCGGGCTCATCTGCAACAGAGAGGGAAAACCCCAAGGTCAGCACCCAGGAGAAGCTTCTCCCAAGGCAATTTGCAATAAATAAAGTGATTTTTTTTTTTCCCTGCGTTAAAAAAGCTTTCCCCAGCAGATAAACACACACACACACCCCCAGTTCCTGCTGCCCCGTCCTTCCCCTCCTACGGCCGGGTCGGGATTACGGGAGGATTTCCCAGCCACACTTAAGAGGGTTTAATCCCACTGGTGACTATTTGATGTATAATCGTCTAAAGCAGTTGAACGGGAAGATGCGCACGCCGCCGGCCGCGCTCCCACCACCGAGGTAGCCATCACCCGGAAAAGGGTTGTCTTGGGCCACCCTGTGAAGAAGACCGGTAGCCACGGCTCTAGGGATGGGGATTCATGAGCCTCCTCGGCGCCGACACGCAGCCCAGCCCTCGGAACGGCACCCTGGATTTGCTCCTAGTGTCTCAGCATCATCTGGGGCTTGGAGGAACTTTGCTTCCTTCTGGTGTTGGCCAAACCCCCAGGGATGGCCAGGATGTAGGGTTTTTCTGGGTGCCCCNCTGGTGTTGGCCAAACCCCCAGGGATGGCCAGGATGTAGGGTTTTTCTGGGTGCCCCAGCATCATCTGGGGCTTGGAGGAGCTTTGCTTCACACTGGTGTTGGCCAAATCCCTGTGGATGGTCAACACATGGGTTTTTTCCAGGTGCCCCAGCATCATTTGGGGCTTGGAGGAGCTTTGCTTCACTCTGGTGTTGGCCAAATCCTCGTGGATGGTCAACAGACTGGGTTTTTCCAGGTGCCCCAGCATCATCTGGGGCTTGGAGGAGCTTTGCTTCACTCCAGTGTTGGCCAAACCCCCGGGGATGGCTCCTGGGCTCAATGACCTCCGAGCCCACCTGCAAGAAGAGGATTCCAGGCAGCGATGAAAGTCAAGGAAATGCCTCCTGAAGATCTGCAGGGTCTTCTGAGATTTATCAGATTCAGATACATCCTTCATCGGGAGGAGGAAAGCCTTCGGCTGCATCTGATGAAGACGTTGGATCAAACCTACCGGCCCAGAGGCTCCATCAACCGCTGCTGAGCTCCAGGCTGGAGATGGGGGTCTCACTCCCCGTGCTGGATGCCCCTCATCCTTGTCTGGCCACGCATTGCCTGTCCCAGGTATGGATTTGTCCCGCATCCTTGCTCCCATCATCTTCGTCATCATCATCAACTTGGGTCATGGTAGCCCATTAGCCGGCCCCGGGCAAGCAAAGTTGCTGCTGGGACAAGAAATTGTCCTGCATTCCTCCTCCCATCATCATCATCATCTTGGTCATGGTAGCCAAGCCCCGGGCAAGCACCTGGCTGCTGGGACAAGGAATTGTCTTGCATTCCTCCTCCCATCATCATCATCTTGGGTCACGGCAGCCCAGTAGCTGGCCCTGGGCAAGCAAAGTTGCTGCTGGGACAAGAAATTGTCCTGCATCACTCCTCCCATCATCATCATCATCATCATCATCATCTTGGGTCATGGTAGCCAAGCCCCAGGCAAGCACCTGGCTGTTGGGACAACAAATTGTCCTGCATCCCTTCTCCCATCACCATCATCTTGGGTCACGGCAGCCCAGTAGCCAAGCCCCAGGCAAGCAAAGTTGCTGCTGGGACAAGAAATTATCCTGCATCCCTCCTCCCATCATCATCATCATCATCATCTTGGGTCACAGCAGCAAGTAGCCGGCCCCGGGCAAGCAAAGTTGCTGCTGGGACAAGAAATTGTCCTGCATCACTCCTCCCATCATCATCATCAGCTTGGGTCATGGTAGCCAAGCCCCAGGCAAGCACCTGGCTGCTGGGACAAGGAATTGTCCCGTATCCCTGCTCCCATCATCATCATCATCATCATCATTTTAGGATGCCCAGACACCCAAGAGTTGCCTGGGGCTGACTGGTGTGGTGGAACTAACTGGGAGGCCACAGGAAGGAGGTGTCCACAGCTTGATGGAGGCTCTCCATGAGCACGTGGGGCTCATGGAGAAAAGGAATGTGCAAGGAACAGCTCATCCTCCCCCAGGCAACGACCAACGACCCAGAGAGCCCTTTGATGTTGAAGGTGAAGATGAGAGGGAGGAAGATCAAGCTGGGATGGAAACGGGGGGCACTTTGGAAACAGACGGCCAACGGTCCATGGGCTCAGCCTGTGAGAGCCTCGAGAGCCCCAGATGACCTCCGGGATGGATGCAGCCACTCACAGTTTGCATTTATTCTATAAATTACTGGTCACGCGGCATAAAACCAGGAGGAAGGTGGCATTCAGGCCACCACGTTGGTTGTGGAGATGGGGGAGGAAGGGCAGGACCTGCCCCCAAAAGCAGAGGAGGGACAGGGTTGCCTTCTCGACCTTCTAACGTTTGAGGTGAAGCCACCTCAGGGGCAAGACCTTTGAGGCTGAGCATCTCCAGATGCTCCAAAACCCCATCTGGAGGCAATGGGGTTGGAGATCTTCTATCCAGACACAAGAGCTGGGACCACAACACGTCACGTTGAGACCCCCAAGCCCGTTCCGGGGAGGTGACAGCATCCCCAGCTCCCAAATCGGGTCCTTTTTGGCTTCCACATAAAAAAATAATCATTTTGGAAAAGGCTGGTAGAATCCAGGGCCAAGTTGCCGAGGTCACGGAAGACCAGGAAACATTCATTCAGGAAAACCTGAGTCACCGAGCAGCCGGGGACGAGAATGCCAAGGAAAAGGACAGGGGAAAAAAAAAACAAAACAAAACAAAACAAACCCCCAACAAACCCAACCCAAATCGGCAGATTTTAAAAACACATCCCTAAATCCTCAGCGCGGGATTTAAGGGCAAAAAAAACCACCGATGGCCGGTGGCAGGAGCCTTCCAGGGGACTCTTTTGTTCTCCGGAGCTCCGGCAACGGCTCCTATTTTTAGAAACTTGTCTCCTTTGGAGGAAAACACGCGGTGATTTATCTTCCTCCCGATGAGCACGTTCGCCGCGCTCCCTGCAAATCCCGGTTTCTTGGAAACGGCGAGACACGAAGGGAGTTTTTTAAAACGTCTCGGACTTCGGAGGCTGGGATTTACCCTCTATGGTAAATTCCAGCAGGAGATGCTCCGTGGCCGCAGCTTCTTCTCCCGAGGGAACCCCGGGAGTAATCGGGATTCATTTCTCAGCTCAACCATCCCGGAGGTCAAACACCCTCCAATCGGGGCCACCGGGGTTCTCCCCTCTTTGTTTGGGGCAGGACATCGGGACGCTCTTCAAAAATCCAACCATCACACGTGGCCAAAAAACAGGAGCAAAAAAAAAAGCAGGAGAAAAGGGACAAGCCGTGAATTTCCCAGCACGAGAGAGAAGTTTGGGATTTTTTGTTTTGTTTGTTTTTTTTTTTTTGCCCAGACCAGGATGGGACGGACCCGGCTCTAGAGAAATTCGGCGACGGTTTAATTACGGAACGCATTTCAAAGGTCACGGGTTGAGAAATACCGACATCTCCAGAAGAGCCCAAAGAGCCCCGGCTCGTCGGAGTCGATAAGCAGAGGTTAACGACGTGCCCCAGAAGCTCCACCATCCCTCAGGGTGCAAAAATAACACCCAAACCTTCACCACCACCCCAAAAAACACCCCAGGATGCACCTCCAGGTGCTTTTCCACGTCGCCACTCTTCCTACGGCAGATTCTTCCTACTCAAATGGTTGGGTTTATTTTGTCCGACGCTTATTTTACGACTAACGACCGTCATGATAATTAGCGAGGTCGCCCTGCTCCGTCAGGAGGTCGCAGAGATGTTGATAGATCCAACAACCAACGAAACGAACCCAAAATGGTCTCCCCGATCATCGTAGACTGGAGGATGTGATGGATAAAGACCTAGAGGAGTGGGGCACGTTCTGCTCCAGGAGGAGAACATGAAGGTGCTTCCAACAGCCACTCATTGGAAGATGGAGAGAAGATTAAGTCAAACTCCTCCTGGAGACACCAAAGGAGAGGACAAGGAAGCCAAGAGTGGGACAGCTCTAGGACAAGCCAGAGGTGTGGCCTCTCCATCCTTGGAGATGCTTAAAACTCAACTTGATGGGGCTCAAGCAACCTAACGTTGAGGTTGGCTGTGCTTTGAGCTCAGGGTTGGGATGAAGATGCCCAGAGGGTCCTTCTTAACCTCAATTATTCCCTAATTTTATGATTAAACCCCCCCAAAGAAGTTCAAGAGCGCAAAGCAAAGAGGTCTTTTGGATGCTGGTTTCCATCAAGACCCCAGACCAACTTGAAATAGGGATCTCTCTTCTGAGAGATCCAAAAAACACCTTATTCTCCTCAAAAAACACCTTATTAACTTCAAAGGTTTCTACCCAGCTCCCAGGAGGAGTCTAGTAACAGCTTAAAAGAGCCTAAAGGAGTGAAGATTAAAGAAAACTCTAAAATACTATTATTTTCCGACCTTCAAACTGTGTAAGGCTCCATCTCCTGGACACAACAGAAGTGTGTCCCTTCCATACGATCCTCCACAACGGGAGGAAGGACACCCACCTGGACCTCCACGTGCTTCCCGCATCTCCTATCTCGGCGGTAAAGGATGTGGAGGGAGACTCAGCTCCAACTCAAGCTCTCCAGAACCTCCCAGATCAACTGAGGTCTCACTGCAGGACCAGCACTTCCAGAGGACAGCGAGGGCTGAAGATGGGGGTGAACTGGTCTCCAGTCAAGCTCCTCAGAACCTCCCAGATCAACTGGGGTCCCGCAGCAGAAGGGCCGACATTTCCAAAGGACGTCGGTCTGAAGATGGGGGTGAACTGATCTCCAGTCAAGGGAGGAAAAAAACAGTCTCCTCCAGAGGGTGACAACTTGGTTTAGGCCAGAAATGTACTTGGTAGAAATCAAAAATTAAGCAAATTGAAGAAGAATTTGCAATATCACTTTGAAGGCTTCCAAAAACCCTCAAAAACCAGTTGATCACCCCCAAAAAAGCCTTCTCTCAGCCCAAACACACTCTGCCAGGGCTTAGGTTTTTTTTTTTCCCAGTCTTTCTAAATAAACTGGGGAAAAAAAAAGAAAAAAGAGGCAAGAAGAGATATTTTATCTCTTCTCCAGCCAGGCGGAGGGACCTTGCCATTCGAGCGACCGGATTAGGCAAGGGGTGAGTTATTGCATCATCTTCCGCGTGACGCAAGATGTCGCAAGGCGCGGGTTTAGCTCTGGAATTAAAGACCGGCTCCTACTTCAGGCTTTAATCTCAGAGGTGTTTGATTTGAGAGCAAGAGGTACAGGGGAAAAAAAAAAATAAAAATAAAAAAATCACTCATCGACACCCGAAACTGATGGAGCTTCTGCATATCGTAAATAACCTGGAAAAAAAAACTATAAATTGGACTCGATGCGTCACCTTTTGTGGTATAAAAACATGAAATCAACTGGGGGTGCCAGAAAAACCAGCAGAAGGACCCACTCAGTAGGATTCCCAGTCCATACTGGTGGGAAAACGCCGTGTCGCCACGTCGTGGTGGTGCCGGAGCTGAGAAGTTGGGTGGCCACAGGCTGGCTGCCACACCAGTGCAGTGGGCTACCACCCAACATGGCGGGCTACCACCCAACACGGTGGGCTACCACCCACAAGGATTTCTGCTGCATCGGATGGCGGGGATTTGGGTTTTCTACCAGCACAAGGAATCCCACGCTGGAAAAGTCCAGTCAGAGACTCACAGAAGAGAATGGTCAAGGTTGGAAGGGACTTTTCAGATCATCGAGTCCAACCATCAACCCAACACTGACAAAGCCACCACCAACCCACGTCCCTCAGCACCACCTCTATTAAATACCTCCAGGGATGACAATTCCACCACTTGACAACCCTTTGGGTGTAGAAATTTCTCCTAATATCCATCCTAAACCTCCCCTGAAGCACCTTGAGGCCATTGTCCTCTTCTCCAGTCACATGGGCCTACATGATGGCCAAGAAATGGGGGGGATCTTCCAGTCCCTGGCACCGTTGGAGATATTGAGCTCCCAAAAGCTCGTAGGGAAGCAGGAACTTCGTTTCCCACATCCCAGCCCATCTCCAACTCCATCCCATGGCCCCAAAACTTGGCTCTTTCAGCCCAAAGCAGCCATGGAAGAAGACCTCTCCAAGACCACATCCACACTAGCAGAGCCATGGCAGGTCCAACCCAACCTGGGCTCATGTTTCCAGACAAAAAGTGGTGTTTGGTGGCCAAAGACACCATGACTACTTTTGCCCAGCGATCCCTACACCCCAAACCACCAGCCCATCTCCAACTCCATCCCATGGCCCCAAAACTTGGCTCTTCCAGCCCAAAGCAGCCATGGAAGAAGACCTCTCCAAGACCATGTCCACGCTAGCAGAGCCACAGTGGGTCCAACCCAAAGGGTCATGTTTGATTGTCAAACTGTGGTGTTTGGTGGCCAAAGGCACCATTGGTACCTTTACCTGGCAACTGTGACACCCCTGGCCACCAGCACGTGGCTCTGGGCTAAGAGCAGACAACAGGAGAAGCAAAACATGGAGATCCTTCAAAAGAAGATGCAACCGGCAGCTCTTTCTTCTCCAACCCGCCCTAAATAGGACCAAGAGCTCCCACGTGGCCCCCATGAGATGCTCCATGGCAGAGCTGCTTCCTTGCCCAAGAGAAGATGACCACCCATACCCTGGCACCCCCCCTCATCCACCAAAAGCACCTGAACAAGCCACCTAGGTGGTCAGCATGTCTTGGGCTCAGCCCGGAGCTCTTTGGATGGCCACCAATGCCAGACTCAACCTCTTCAAGGGTGTTCCTGCCCCAAATCCATGGGGTAGACGCTACTTCTCCACCCCAAGGGGTCGGCATCGCTCTGTGCTCCCAACAGCCGCTCTCCAGCAGAAATTATTTCACCCAATGGTCTCACAGTGGCCTCCAAACCTTCTCCCCGGAGCCGGATGAGAGACGATGGCGTTCTCTGACCCCTTTCCTGGGGTTGGCCAGGAGCAAGCTGGAGATTGTGGTGGCATCAGGAGAGGCTACGCCATGGAAGGGCTTGGCTGGAGACACAAACTTCATGTTTCCTCCTGAAAATGGGCACATCTAGGGTCAGGTTTTCCTACGCGTCGCTCCAGTGAAAGCTCTCGGCCGTTGGCAGACGGAAACGAGGGACGGTTCTTTCTCCTCTTCGCTGCGTGGTGGGTTCAGGGCAGGATTTCAGGACGCTCCTCATCCCGTGGGGGCAGGTGACCTTGAGGACAGGAGCTCTTCAAAGCGCAGCGTCCTTGGCAGCACATTGTGTCTTGTCTGACTCGGGCTTAACCAGCTGCTGATGGAACCCTGTTTGCTTCTCCTCAGGCTTCCCGGGAGGGATGTGGGTCCCTTCACCCCCCCTCGGCGGGCGCAGGGTGGTGGAAATCCATGTGTTTAAGGGCTGGGAATGTCCAGGGTTGAGCAACCAGCGTCCCGGTGGCTGATATTTCTGCTGCTGGACTTTGCCCAGGCAGGAAAGAGCCGGGGGGGGAGGTG
>JAHREE010145025.1:0-13809 GCA_033628505.1 Tringa tobata | reverse complement strand
GGACAGGATGCAGTGGAGGACAGGGTGAGACTGGCTGAGGGCTGGGAAGGACTGGGATGGGACAGAGGATGGTACGAGATGAGGGATAGGATGAGCTGGAGGATGGGTTTGGATGAGGGGTGGAAGATGGGGTGGTTACGGAACAGGATGAAATGGGATGAAGGATGAGCTGGAGGATGAGATGAGATGAGATGGGATAGGACAGACTGGAATGGGATCTGGTCAGAACATGATTGGATGGAGGACGGGATGGGGTGGGAGGGAACAGGATGTGACAGAGGATGCAATGGGCGGGGGGACTACATGGGCCTGTCCAGCACTGTCTGCTCCTTAACACACCTCGCAGCCATAACCTGGAGATGAAGCACTTGCCTGGCGCTGACCCCGAGCTCGTGCTCCTCAGCCACCGATACGAGGAGCTGGAGGTGAGTGTGCAGCACGTCACCCGCTGCTACTGCAGGGTCTGGGGTGGTTGGTGTCCCACAGGCACCAGCCTGCAGTCCCTGTCTGCCTGCAGAGAATCCCTCTGAGTGACATGACCCGTGAGGAGATCAACCAGCTGGTACAGGAGCTGGGCTTCTACCGCAAGGAGACACCTGATGCCCCCGTGCCTGAGGAGTTCCGGTTTGCCCCTGCCAAGCATCCCTCCATCCTGCTGCCCCCTCAAGCTGACAGCAAGATCCCACCTGAACATGATGAGGGAGAACACCCAGACCTCTAGCAGGGGGTGCCACACTCGGGAGAGGATCCTGCAGCCAGTCCTCACTGCGCAGGGACAAGGGCATTACAGCAGCTGGGGACAGTGCCCTGGGGTGGCAAAGCTGCTCCCGCTGTTTCTTGGTGCTGTGTAGCCTCTGCCCTGAGGTTGCCCTGGGTTGCTCTAGCCTTGAGCAGGGACTCCCTGGGCATTGAGGACATCCCAGGGATCCTGTGTGCCTGTTGCTGTCTTCCCTCCCCTGCAGCCCGGTCAGTCTGGAGCAGCAGCGTTCTTCATGCTCCCTGAGGCTTAGCTGGCTCCTGGTGCTGGGCAGTGGTATCCTACCTGCATGGGACAGGATGAAACCCTCAGCAGAAAGCCCCAGGTGCTGAGGGTAGATGTGCTGAGTCCTGGAGGTGGGAGAGCTGCCCCCTGGGGGTATGGCTTTACACCCCATCAGGATTGTCTTATATCAAGCTCCCAGTAAAGCCCTTGCATACAACGGGCTGCACTGTGTTGTCTTTCCAGGGGGCTTGGTGGGGCACATCCTGCACTGCTCTGTACTGGGTGTTGGAAGGAGCTGGGTGCCCCAGAGCCCCTCGCAGTGGTGGGAGGGGATGGCAGGGCCACCCTGGGTGCACAACCACCACTGGTGAGCTGACAAACTGTCCCATGGCCTAGGCTTGCTGTTCTGTGCCACCCCTTTCCTGATGGGTGGATGGATGGGGCACCCCAGCTTGGGATGAGCTGTCCTTACTGGAGTGCAGGAGCATAGGTGTGACCCCACAAATGGGTCCTGCAGTGGTGGTGAGCCACAGCCCAGTGGCTGAGCTGGCCCAGTGGGGACACCTGGCCCTCAGCTGGGGAAGGGAGCAGGACATGGCTGCACCATCTGCAGCCCTGGCGGCAATGTGGGATCTTCTCCCCATGCCAGGCCTGGGGGTGGTGGGGGGCAGCAAACCAAGAGCCCTTGGCCAAGTTGGGATGTGGATGGTGCCCATCAGCTCTGGGCACTGTCCCTGAGCAGGAGGAGCAGCATATTCCCTGTGTTGTTCCCTCCCTGGGCTGGGTGAGCAGTGGGCCTGCAGAGGGGCCGGCTGCCATCCCTTCCCCGGGCGCTGTGTTGTGCCCTGCACTGGTGGCACAAAGCAGTGGTGCAATCGAAGAGGAGGACTCGAGGCAGAGACATCACCCTGTAGAATAAACCTTTATTGTCTGGCTGGTGTTGGTACACGTGTCAACGCGGGTGTAGAGGCGGTGATGGAGGGGCAAGCAGCGCTGAGCACGTGGTGCCCCAAGCTGGGGAGGAGAGTGGGGTCTGCTGCCTGGCTCTCTCCTTGGGCCCCTCACTCCCCCGGGACCCCTTGCCTCTGCGCCCACTCCCCAGCACATGGGTGCTGCAGTCCCAACGGTGTGGAATTGCCCCAGGATGCATGTGTGCAGTGGGAAGGGTGTCAGCACGGCGCCATGGAGCTGTCACAAGGGAGGTGGCACCAAGCAGGGCCTGCAGTGGGCAGAGGGGCTTCCTTGCAGGGGGGCAAGGAGAACCACTTACGGGTGCAATGCCTGCGGGATGTACCATGACCCGGCTGGGCTGCACGACCCTGCTCAGCTGCTGACCCCTGCCAGCCCTGGGCCCAAGGGTGCAGCCATGCCCAGGCCTCCCCAGGGACACATGGGTGCTTCCCCTAGGACAAACAACTCCTGAAGAACAAATAACTTAACACGCTGGAGCGCGGGAGGCGAGCCAAGCTGGGGAGCATCCCTGCCAGCACCTGCCTGGCCCTGCCCACAGGGTCAGCCCACAGCCAGCCAGGGCAGAGGCAGCCCCCAGCGAGGCAGAGCCATGGGGTTGCCCCAGTGGCAGAGGCTCCTGTCCCTGGTGCCGGTCCAGTGGTCCCCCTGGACCCTCCTGGGGCAGGCAGCTCCCCTGTGTGCCAGCAGCCCTGAGGGCAGGGGTGGCGGGCTGGCAGGCAGGGCAGGCTCTAGCACTCTTTCTGCCGCATGCGCAACTCGTGGCGACGCAGGTGGTTGTAGAGGGACTGCACGTAGGTGAAGACACACTTGGCGTCTGGCTTCTTCCCCATAATCATCATGTCTTCTACCTCCACCAGAGGCACGCAGTCCGCCAACATCCTGCAGAGACACAGCCCTCAGCACAACCGTAGTTGGGCTGCCCCCACCGCGGGGGTTGGGACGGGGTCCCACTAGGCACTGCTGCCCTCAGCCTCGCTCAGCTCTGGCCCACCCCTCAACACCCACAGTCTTGCCCCTCCTGGCACTGGGAAGAGCACATGCTGCCTGCAATGGGGGCTGCCTGCCTGTACCCCTCGCCGTCCTGGTGCTCTCTGCTGCAGCTCTTGGTGTTGGCAGTCATCCCCTGCTCGGGCTGTCCTACCCTCCTTCTCCTCCAGCTGATGCTGGTACGTTGCAGGGAGAGACCTGCCCGCCCGTTCGTGTCTGTGCTGTGCTCCTGCCCTCCCCTGTTCCCCCCCAGCAGGTCCAGGGCCAGACAGGGCAGTCCTGGTCACACGCTGCCCATTGCTCCTGCCACAAGCCCTGACCCTGCTCCACTGCCCATCAGCTGTGCCAGCCCAGTTCCCACCCTGGTCCCAGACTGGAGCCCAGGCACAGCACAGCACCGCCAGGAAGGTGGGCACCATCCAGCTTCAACCCGCTCAGCACTGGCCTACGCCTACCACCTCCCAGCTTGGGCACCGGTGCCATGCTGGGGTCTGTGCAGGGCCTGCCCCAACAGCTGCCAATCTTGGGGAGCCCTGGCAGAGCAGCCACAGCTGTCCCCCTGATCCCTCCAGCCTCTGGTTTCTGCTGCTGCCCCTTCTGTGGGGTGGCAGCCCTGCCCTCATCATCTAGCTCCCTGGGCTGCAGGTGCTCTCTCTCTCCCTGGGCAGCCGAGGGGACTCCAACTTGAGGGGGCTGCCAGCACCGTTTGGGTAGTCATTGCGACAGCCAGACAGGGCACAGAGGGGACTTGACCACCTGCATCCTTTTGCCTTTCTGCTGGGGTTGGTGGATGAGATAGAGAAACAACTCTACTGCTGCTGCCGCTCCTCAGCCCTGCTTGGTTCCCTGCACCCCCATGGGCAGGGGACAGATGGTGCCAGAACACCCCAGGCTGCTGCTGCCAATAGTGGCTGATGTAGCCATAAGTGCCCAGGGCAGGGGCTGTGCCAGAACCGAGAGGCTGCTTGGCACACACCAGCACCCTCCGCTGACGCTATGGCTAACCCAGCTGCTCTGGCATCAGGGCCACCCTCTGGCAGGGGCTCTGCCCCACTGACAAGGTGCACTGGGCAGCTCAGAGTAGAAGGAGGGTTTGCCCACCATCATCACAACACCACCAACCCCACCCCAAGCCCTCTCCCCATCTCTCCAGGCTGCAGTAACCCTACTGCACACCCCAGACCCGCAGCACAGCCCACCCCAGCCCCCGGGGAGCAGCAGGGCCAAGGAGAGCCACCCGGCTCAGGGCTCTGCCAGGACCTTGCTCCTGCACCCTGCCCCACCAGCTCTCCCCACGGGGTCTCTGCTGCACTGGAGTCAATGGAGGCAATGGCCTCTGAGCCCATGGCCTGGCTGGCACTGGCTCCCCACCTCATGATTTGGTTGCCCTCGGCAGAGGGGGCCCTTGGGAAAGCTCCTACCTGAGCTCCAGAGGCCCACCACCACCACCAGCCCCAGCGCAAGGGGTGATGGCAAAGCAGCAGCAGCACAAGGAAAGCAGCTCTGCCCTTATAAAGCCATTGTTTGGGTCCCGGTGTGCTGGTGCTGGGTGGAGCCTGGGGGAGCAAGGACTCCAGCGCCAGCTGGGATGCCCCTGAAGACAGACACAAATACTGCAAGACGAGACAGGACCCAAGCCTTGACTCACACTTTCCAGGCTCCCTGCTCTTGCCCATATATGAGCAGGCAGCGCCTTGCAGGCAGGGCACCATCACCCATGCCCGGCCCTGCAGCAGGGGCTGCAGCTCCCCTCCGGCTGCAGCCGGCAGTCCCCGCACACCCCAGGGCAGAGGGAAGGACTGAGAGGGGGCAAGTGGAAGCAGTGATGCTGAGGCATCCGGGGGGGACTCCCCCCCCCCCCCCAGGCAGCACCGCTGAGGCTCATGCTGCTGCAGAGCACCCAGAGTGACGTCCCCAGCAGCTAATTACCTGCCTGTGGGGAGGGAAGAACTGCGACAGCTCTGTTCCTGCTAGTGCCATCCCTGTGGCTGGAAAGCAAACAGCCCCCCAGGGTGACAGTCCCCTCCTCCCCAAACCCCACGGGTGCTATTCTGGAAGGCCAGAGGCCAGCCGGCCACCTCCACCCCTCTCATGGCCCCACCAGCCAACACTACCAGGACTCACCCCTCACCCACCGGCATCCCCCAGCCTCTACCCCAGCTGTGGTGGCCACTCCCCGGCCCCTTGGCCAAGGGGGGGTGGTGGGGCACCGGCAGGTATTTGGAGGGGAAGGTTCTCACCATCGCTCCTGGGGGGGTGAAAATGGACTACGACTTTTTGGTTTTTACCAGCCCCTTCTGGACCAGGCACCGATAGAATTCCTGAATGTATGTGTACACACACTTCCAATCCGGCTCGCGCATCCGGACCATGTCCTCCACGTCCAGCAACTGCGGACAGTCCGCGTGCTTCCTGGGGGCAGGGAGAGAGAGGGGCAAGCCAGTGACCGCAGCCCAGTCGGGGAGGGGAGAAAGAGAGAAAACAAGAGACATGGATCAATGCAGTTCCCGTCCCCCACCCCGGGCAGATGCTGCTCTGCTCTCGCATGCTCTTGGGAATGCACGATGCAGGGGCAGGAGGGCTCCAGGCACCGCCGCGCCAAGGCCATTCAGTGAAATCTTGGGGGGGAGGGCATAAGCAAGGGAGGGGAAGGGTAGGTGAGCAGCGTGGAGAGGCGTGAGGTCTAGAAGGAAGGACAGACAGAAGAGGAGAAGTGAGGTGTTCTGGCACGCCAGGTGCTGGGGGAGCGGGTTCCAGAGCGGAGCGGCGCTCTATATAGCCCATATATAGACCCGCCGGGAGGATGGGGGCGGTGAGCCCAGCCCTCCTGCCCAGCTCCGCTTGGAACCACATGGCACAGTCCTGGTGTAGGAAGCTCGGGAGAAGATGCTCACAAGAGCTGGAGGAGGAGGAGGAGGAAGGACGAGAGGCCACCTGGATTCCAGGCTGGAGAGATCGATGGCTCTCTCAAGTCCACGCACCGGTTCCCCAATTAAGGCAAAAAGTCCATTATCAGGAGCACCAAGAGCCAGGCACACGGCCCCCTTCTCGCTCCACCAAACAGCACCACAGCACCGAGGGAGCTCGAGGGAGCTCCCAGCTCACACCACCACCCCGGGCACTGGCTGGGATGGGACCCCCACCTGCCCAGCCCTGCCCCTGGGCAGGGTGCTGAAGGGGAGGAGGAGTGGGTGGGAGAGAGACAGAAGGAAGGAGAGAGGGGCTGGCTGCCAGCCCTCCAGCTGGATGCACTCCCGTCTCTCAGCACCCAGGAAAACCAGAAGCAAAAGGGGAAGGGAAGAGACTGGAGAAGCTGCAACGGTGTTTGAGCTCTTACGACTGTGACAGGAGGCGCCTGGCACAGACAAACCCTGCTCCTTACTCCCAGGGGCTGCAGTCCCCTGCATCCAGCACACCAGGATGGAATGTACTGCCTGTGGCCAGGGAAGCCTGGAGGGCTGCTGCCCTGCCTTTGGGTGTTCTGCCTCCCCTCCAGAAAGCACAGACCCTCATGCCCACCCTCACCACACCAGACTGGGCTGTACTGGCCTCTCATGGCTTTATCCACACAGCCACTGCTTTCCCCCTGGTGTCCAAACCTCATTGCATGACATGGAGGAAATGATGCTGATAGGGACCTGCTTCCAGTGCCATTGCACCCCTCGCCCTGGGCAGCGAGTGGGAGAACCACCCCATGCCACCCTAAGCCCACGTCATGGCATAGGAGCTACGTACTCTGCGGAGGAGAAGGCCACCTCGAAGTTGTGGCGGCGGTTCTGGGGCGTGAGTTGGCTGTAATCAAACGCCTCAGGGAAGAAATTGTGGACCAAGGCGCAGAAGGCCATGCCGTCGCTCCAGCTGGATGAGAAGTTCTGGATGTCCACGTGCTGCAAGGGCAAGGATAGTTACCGAGGGGCAGAGTGACTGGCCCTGGAGAGGGGGAGAGGAGGTGGCACTCACCTCATAGCCTCGGGTCTTGGCTCTGCACCAGTCCAGCAACATCTGCTTGATGCTGTTGGCGTTGGGCACACCAAAGCTGGAGGAGCGCTGCACAGCAGTGCGTGCCGCTGTAGGGCTTGGCGAGCTGCAGCAGAAGACACAGGGGGTTATCCAGGCGGCACTCACCACCCCAGCCAGCCTGTCCCTGGCCCAGCCTCACCTCCCACCCTCCTTCTGCAGCTTCTCCATCATGGCCTTGCGAGCCTGCGAGGTTGATGTCTTGGGCAGGCTCTGAGCTTTCATCAGCTCCTTCTTCTTCTCAGCCTGGCGCCGCTCCAGTGCAGCCAGGCTGCTCTGCCTGGAGGCACTCTCGTCTTCACGGTCGAAGATGCTGGGAGAGAGACAGACAAAACTAAGGGATAGTTATAGCATATAGTCTGGGGAAAGGCACATGGTGGTCTCAGCCCGTTGCCAGTCCTGGTGCTTTGGAGACCTCTATGTCCCTGAGACAGAAGCAGGGTGGTTTAAGGTCCCCAGCTAGCAGACACGTCTCCATGCCCATGGAGGGACCCAAGGGGACAGCTAGAGACAGCAAGTGTGCCCCAATGACCAGGAGACTTTGGGGACATCCCTGCAATGAGGACACTTCAAGCTGGGCAGAGAGAGTTTGTACAAGCAGACAGCTGACAGGGACTGCTTGGGGCTGGCGCCAGGAGGCACCACTGCTCACCTGCCTGTCTTCTTGGAAGAGGAGCTGTAGGATGATTTAGTTTGAACGAATGTGCTGTTGCCATCTACACAGGGAGAGAAAGAGAGAGGCCTTGGGCAGGAGCTGAGGGAAGCAATACCCAGCTGTTGGGGGGCTCTGCCCACACCAGAGGCAGGGACGGCTTGACAGCAGCAATAACCCTGGTCTTATGCCCAGAGGATGCTGCAGGGAAGGGGCAGCAAAAGCTCTTACTGTCTGATCTCCTCACGTAACTCGACTCCATGGTTGTGGTACGGGAGGTCTTGCTGCCATCGCCTGCAGGGAACAAGGCAATGGGAGATAAGCTGGGGCCGAGGGCAGCAGCACTCACTGCTGCCAAGCACCCTTGAATCCATATAGTGCAGCAGGGAAAAGTCCCAGGTGGCAGAGCCATAGTCGGAGCATGGGCAGAGGGGCAACAAATGACACATGCCCCTCATGCAGAGCAAAGAGGCCAGTGCAAAGGAGCAAGGAGCTGGAGCATCCCTCGGCCCCCTGCAGCGACTCTTGACTTGAGCCACCCAAGGAGTGGGAGAGCAGAGGTACAGGGGACAGGAGACGGGCCCAAGGTGCAGACAAGGCCCCTGCCACTCTGATGTGGCAAAGGATCAGGTGGGAAGTTGCCAAAGCAGATCCCTTAAAGATCCCCAGGCAGGCTCTGGGCAAGCCAGAGGAGATGCAGTAAAACTCAGCCCTGGACCACAGTCCTGCTCCCGGCATTGTCGAGCCAGACCCAGGACAAGCATCGAGAGCAGCAAAGAGAAGCTGCAGTGGCAGAGAACTGGGAAAGACACTGCACAGCCCCCCCCCAGGGCATCCCCCTGCATCTCCCCAGCACAGCCCATACTAGACTGGACGAGGCGCTCAGTTTTGGTGACGGTGCTGCGTGCCGAGCCATCGGCCGACTGGGTGCTCTGGGTGGTGGTGGTCTCCGTGGTGTGGCCAGGTCTCCCTGCTGTAGCCTGGCTCCTCATCTCCTGCAGCCGCTGGTCCCGCTCCTTCTCCCGCTGGTCTGCAAACACAGGTGGGAGACGGCATCAGCAAGAGGCAGGGGCAGTGGGCGCAGTCCCTGCTACGCCAGGGGCCCTGCTGGCTGCTGCCAGTCCAGAACTGGCTCATGGGAAGGATGATGTCTTCATCCTGACACAGCCAGGGGAGCAGAAGACCCAACACGCCCTCCTGCTTCACCACAGCCAGATGGCCCCACTCCAGCACCCTGCCAGCTCCACCTGCACCGCCTCCGCCAGAGCCCCATATCTGGAGTGGGGGTCACCATCCCCAAGTACCTCGCTTGCGCTGGCGTAGCTCCCGCATGGCATTTCGAATCAGTCGCCGCTCCTCAAAGTCTGTTGTCTGATCGAGCTGCAGGAGGAGGCGGAGGTCAGCACCACCCCTCTGCCACCAGCTCAGGCTCCCTCTTGCCTTTCCCCAGGAGCCCTAGCTGCAGAGGAGGTACCATCTTATCCAGAACAGCTTCATCCTCGATCCTGCTCAGTTCCTCAACGTTCAGCTTGCTCCTTCTCTCCAGCTCCCTCACTTGGACCTTCTCCATGCCGTTGGGCAGCTCTGGTTCCAGCCTCGGCACCTGGGACTGCTCCACCACCTTGGGCTCCATCTACAAGGACAGCACAGTGCGACTGAGTGCCCACCAGCTTGGCTACCCCCCCACTCCTCCCTGTGCTGCTCAGGGTCCAAGTTCCCCAGTGCCCTGACACTTGCCCAGTGCCACAGGCAGTGGGGACCCTGGAGAAGACGTGCCACATGCGACACAAGAGCTCACAGATGGTGGGACGGTGCAGGCATCCACGGCGACCAAGTCAGGCAGGGGAGTGTGACACCCCCTGCCCTGGGAGGGCCCGGCAGTCGTTGACCTCCTCCCAGTCTCGCTGCCAAAATGGCCCCAAATACTCCCCAGCCCCCATCAGGGCAGGCTGACGGGGCCCTCCAGCAGGCAGGGGCTGCCCGGGTGTTCCAGGCTGGGCAGTGCCTGCTGCCCAGCAGTCGGCAAGGTGCTGGCAAGGCCAGTGTGTGCCCTCAGCAGTACAAGGGATTTCCAGGGAATTAAGGTACTTAACAGAGAGCCGAGCTTGTGCAGGAGATCAAGAGCCTCCCCCGCATCCCTACTCAGGATCTGGGCCAGCTCGGCCCCCGCCAGAGCAAAGCCAGGACGCCAAGTCCCTTTCAGCACGCTCCCCCAGCAATGCGCGGCAGGCAGCAGGCCAGGCCCAGAATAGGGCAGGGAGCAGCAGGCAGGAGGTGCTGGCAGTGGGCTGAAGCAGCTCTGCCACACACCTGGCCCTGTCCCGCGTCCTGCTGCCCTCACCTGGTACCTGGCCCATGGCAAAGCCACTGGCAGGAGGAGACTCCGGCCACGTGCAGCCGTGCCACCACCTGCACCTCACCACTGCTGTGTCACACAGGGGGTGCAGGACAACAGCCTGCAGCCTGCCTGTCCTCCAGCAATGCAGCGCAGGCAGACACCCTTTGTCCACCACAGCAGTGAGCCCAAATGGTGGCAGATCCCAGCGACGCTGCATTGCCTGTGCATGGCAGCCATGGTCCCACCTCATGCCAGGGGCTTCACCGCAGCTCCAGACACCCTCAGGGCTGCCAGGAGCCCCTTGGGCCAGTGCCACCCACCCTTCCCCCCACTCCGGGCGCTGCCGTGGAGCAGGGCTGCCCACACTCACACCACTGTTGCTCCGGGAGAGATGCAGGGTCGATTGCTGACGCGTGCTGGAGAAAGTGGGTGGATGGGCCACGGGGCCACTGGGTTCCTCAGTGCCCTCAAAGTGGGTGCAAGGATCCTGTGCTTCCAGAAAGAGGGTGCTGAGGTCCTTCCTGGGGGGCTCCTGGGGCCCAAGCCGCAGTGTCAGCAGGTCGAGGAGGCAGCCCAGGCGCACCAGCTCTGCCCGCAGCTCCAGGTGCTCCTCCTCCAGCACCCGCAGTGCCTCCGCCAGGGGCTGCACCTGCTCCAGCACCTGCTCCAGTTGCCCATCCACCACCCCCTGGAAAGCCCCCAGCTCCTGCCTCAGCTCCACCAGTTCAGCCTCCCCGGCCTGCACCAGCCCCTCCAGGCTGACTCCTGGCATGGCGGCAGTGCTGGTGCCAGCGGGCACCGCAGCGAGCCCCGCTCAACTGTCCTCTGTCCTTTATAGGGGTCCTGGGGGCACCACCCCCGGCTGGAGGCTGGCCCGGCACGGCTCCGCACCCACTGGGCTATTCTTGTCACAGCTGCACGGAGTCCTGCACAGGGGGGCCGAGGCAGACATTGATACTTGGCAACACTTCCAGCTCCAGGACCAGGTGGCTTGGAGAGGGGGAGCCCTGCCAAGTGACCCCCCCCCTGCTCTGGACAGGTGCCAGCAACCTCAAAGCCAGCCTGGGGGGGGCTGTGGGGCACAGCAGGTGGGGTAAAGCCCTCATGAAGGATCAGCCCCCAACCATCGTCATGCTGGGTGCACTCCAGGGCCAGGGACCACCCACACATCCTTTCGTCTGAGTGCCCTTCTGCTCCCGGCCAGCATCCCTCACAACACACCGACATCCAGGCTGACACTGGTGCGAAAGCCTCAGCCACCAGCTATGATTTTTGGGGGCCTCTGTCCCCCTGTGTTGCCCGATGAATGCCCCAGGTCTCCACACAATGGGCATAGGCAGGACCCCACCAGAGAGAAGCCATGCTGCAACAGCCTCCGTCCCCACAACCCCACACCCTGACAGTCCCTCCAATCGACCCTACCTGGCAGGGCTGCCAGCACCTCTTCCTCCTCCTCCTCCTCCTCCTCGCCCGCTGGAAACACACCTGGCAGCCGTGGCTCCCGCTAGGCAGTCAATGGGTGCTGAGCCCCCCACCCTGCTAGGCAGTGCTGCTAATACCTTAATGAGAGCTGACGGGCCGCTCGGGACAAGCCTGCCCAAGCGCATTAGTGCGGGGAAGTCACCCCTCTGCATGCAGCGAGCTGCCCACGGGCAGTGGGACCCACCAGCTAGTGTAGGAGCCCTGCCAGGCTGCAGGCACTGCCTGCTTCATGCTGGCAGGGGCTGAACCAAGGAGGGAGCGAGCCAGTGGTGCCATGGCCACTGGCAGTGCCGTGCCCGCAAAGGCAGCTGGGCGCACGCAGGGCCACGAGTGAGACGGTGCCATGACTGACATCCCAGCTCCTGCCAAGGCCCCGTGCGCGAGCGCCTCACATTACCCTAGATGGGCAGGAGAAGATAAAAGCACTCGAAGGGCTGCACGCACAGGGCTGCCTCCTACATACACCCAGCACCCCTGCCCTCAGCGGGCCCAAGAATCCCTTAAGGCAGGCAGGCTGGGTTCTGCTGCTCTGGGTTCGGGATTGCAAAGCAGGAGAGGCCAGGATCTCAGCCTGTGGCTCGACGGTGGGTCAGAGACCTTCAGGAAAATTCCCCCCTTACGCTAGGTCCCCAGCGCCACAGTCAAGGTCCGCTCCCAGGAGGGAAAACAGAAATGGGTGATGATGGGCTTTTCCCTGAGCTGCCGCCACCGCCAGCCTAAGAGGTGTTTAAAACAGATGGAGACCCACAAAAAGCTCCCCCCTCCCCACCCCCAACCCACGTTGGCATACAGTGCAGGGTACCACACTCCAGGGGGTTCACATGGCTGGGGCTGTACATCCACACACAGACTCCGGGGTCTCCTCTCCCCCCCCCCAAGTAAAGAACCAGCCAGAACCTCTGGACTGGACTGTCAGCTCCCACCTGCCCCACCGTGGGTCACTGCTCCCAAGCCCAGCACCCCTGAGCCGATGCCCACATCGGCCATGGCTCCACATCACTCAGCCCCTCCGAGCACTCACCTTGGTGACATTGCTGCTGATGCTGCTGACGCTGCAGACGCTGCCACCGCTGCTGGGGATGGTGGTGATGTGGATGGGAGTGCCCCGCAGCCCCAGGGTCACCTCTGCAAGAGGAGCAAGGGGCATGTGGGGTTTGCCCCAGCCCCAGCCCGGCAGGTTCAGCCCTGAGCCCGGGGATCGGCTCCGGCTGGACTGCCCGGCTGCCCCACGCATCCTGCCTCGATGGCGGGCACTGAGCTCTGGCACAGGGGAAGGGCTCTGGGAACAGCCAAGAGATGGGGGAGGCCAGCCCCCCTCTTGCCATGGTGCCTCGCCCTTCTCCCCAAGAAAGGGCACTTTCCGCAGCACTCCAGCTGGAGCCAAGACCCCCTGGTGCGAGGGACAGCCCCGGGAACATCACGAGGCAGCCACAATTGCCAGGGGACAGGCAGGGCTGGATCGGGGGCAGGGCTGGATCAGACACCGTGCAGCAGTGGGGGTGGGACAGAGCACAACAGCATGGACTCCTCTAGACCAGCGGGTCAGTGGGGACAGAGCGTGAACACGGGGCAGACAAGGGGGCAGGGCCATGGGGATGGAGAAGGGACCCTGGGCACGAAGGTGACAAGATGGCAGGGATGGGGACAGATGCAAGGCCAAATGGCCTCCCAGTACTGAGACGCCCTGAGGAGGCTGAGCATCCCTGCCAAAGGGTGAGGGCTGCCGGGAACGCTCCTGCCCACAGCCTCTACTCTTCTGGCAGTGCCCACGCTCAGCCAGCACCCAAATGCCACTGTTGACGTGTCCCATCAGTGCCTGGCTAGCCTATCACTACCCACCTGCTTGCTGGTTTCTACCTGCTCCCTGGTGCCCACCGACCTCTCAGTACCCACCTGCCCACTGGCACCCACTTGTTCCACTGCCCAACTGTGCACATCATCCAGTCAGGAGACCGTCCCACCGTGCTTATGGCCCTGCCAGTGCCCACCTGTCCGCTGGCACCCTTTCCTTCCACCTCCCCACCATTCCCAGTCCCGCTTCCCTGACTGATGCCCGCTCACGCCCATCCTGCCTGGCCGCCATCTTCCCCACAGACACCACCTGCCTGCGCTACCCATCTTCCTCCTCCCGATGGGCACCCTGCCCGCCTTGCCCCTCTCCCCCGCCCGGTGCCCACCTGCCCGCTGGTTGCCGGGGGTGGCCACGACGCGGGGCGCGTGGTGCTGCACGCGCCCATCCTTGATCTCGATGGTGAAGTAGGTCTTCATGCCGTCGAGGCGGGGAGCGGGGCCGGAGCCGCCAGGGAGCGGGAGCGTGACCGGGAGCTGCTCTGCGCCGCCGCCGCCCCCCCGCGCGTTTTGAGCGGGTCCCGGCGGGGC
>JAHREE010145024.1:0-13234 GCA_033628505.1 Tringa tobata | reverse complement strand
GCCGCAGCCAGCACGAGCGAGGAGCGGGCTGGGACACCATTCGAGGACATCCGCAGGTGGCTCTAACAGAACAGCTCAACTGTTCTTCAATGGCTTCTTCATTTCCACATATTTCTTTTAAGTTTCGTTTTGGTTTTTTTTTGCTATTTTTACAATGAAGTTAGTGCTTGCCAGCTGCCTTCGACTTCATGAGAGAAGTAGAACAAACACTATTTTCCACTCACATTGTCTCTCCTTGCTAAATTCTATGGCTGTTCTCATGCTTTTATGGGTGTGGAGTCGGTACTCTACACACCACCACTCATGGCCCTACTATTGTACTTTTGACAGGAATGTTGGGTTTTTATGGGAATTAAAACGCAAGAGTGAGAGAGAGAACCTGAACCAAAGACAACATAAAGGGCCTTGTTTCTTTGGGTAGAAGCCCAACAAAATTATGAAGTAGCTCAAAGCAGAACAGAAAGCAGCTCTCTCCAAGATGCTAAGCTGAGAGACACCGCACTCCAGTGGTTATTTGGCGCCCTGTGGAGAAAGGAAAATATTCCAAGAGGAGGTTGTTGTAAGAGGGGGATGGTTGCTGCCGAGCGTTGACATGGCTGGTCAGACTGGGACAGTAGGTTGGAGCCCCAGTTGGAGGGTGTTTGTCCAAGGCCACCTGTGTTCATGGCTCTCTTTCCTCCAGCCTCTGTGTAACATGCTCCTTCCCTTCACTCCCATAGCTTTCCCGTGCTGGGTATCCCAAGAGAAAACCACCACAGGGAATGAACAGCATCATCACCGGGAGCTGGACCCAGGGCATGTGCTCCGGGGTGGCCCCAGCTCCATCTGCAGGCCCAGGGAGCAGAGGGTTCCACCAGCAGCCTAGGGACACTTGCCTCTTCCTCCTGGGCTGTGGAAGGAGATGTCAGAACCCCAAAAGATCAGAAATAGCTTTCTGAAGCAAAAACTGACTTAAAAAGAGACTTAAACCCAAATGTTAACTTTAAGCAGGTCCTACTGAACTCTGGTGGCTGGAGCACTGCAGCATGCGTGCTCCTCACACAGCGAGGGGAGATGAGCCCGGTGTGGGACTGGAATAGCTGTGAAATTCTGAGAAGTTTGGGTTGGGTTCCAAACTCTATCACCGGCCACTGCAGCGGCCAAACCAGTGGCTTTGATGTGAAATCCCAAACGCTGGAAGCATCCGAGTCTGAACATCAAGGGCCAGTTGCCTTGCCAGTAACAGGCACACTCTGTGTGAGCTCCGGAATAACGGTGCACGCTGGGGGCCATGGAAAAGGAGCGAGGTCCTTTTCCCTTCCCTTTCTAAAAGCATCGCAGGCTTCCCCCGACAGTACTCTTCTCCCCTTTGCCTGCATTACAAAGGCGGTGCTGATGAGAGTTTGGCAACTTGGGGGACTGCTAGTGACCCATAAGTTTTTTGCTTGTCTGGATTGCCAGGTCACACTCAGATGGGGCTCTTTGTGGTTTCAAGGGTATTTTTGTGGCTCTCTCGTGGTTCCTGTGACACAAATTTAGTGGCTAGCTGAGACTAACCTCCCATTAGTACCATGAGTGCCCCAGGTTTTTGGTAGCAGGAGCCAAGGGGAGAAGAGATGTGCTGGGTTCCATGGGGCTCCCAGCAGAGCCCAGCACCCTCTGGGCATGTCCCTCTGCCCAGGGGATTGTCCCCGTGGTGGTCCCTGCTCCCTGTGGTCCCTGCTCCCCATGCCTTTTCTGGCTACCCCTCTGTACACAGGCAGCAGCTGCAGGCCATGAGGGTGGGAAGTCATTATTTCTCAGCTGGGAGATGAGCATCTTCCACAACCACCCACAAACCTTCACCCACCAGTTAAACTCGTTAGTAGCTTAATGAGCCATCTCGTCAGAGACTGCAAGGGTTACCCACACCAAGAGTGGTGAGGAACTGTGAGGAGATGGAGTCCCTTGTCCTGTTGCTAAAATTTCCCTGCCTGTTTTTCTCTCCTTCCCATCCCTCCAAAACTTCCTTTCCACTCCCTTTTCTTTAGACTCCTCCTCACTTGCATTTTCCTGAGATGGGTTGAAGGAACTTCGTGTGCTTGTGAAAGCACGTTGCACCAGAGGCTGGTGGACGCCGGTGCAGTGTCTGCAGCTGAGCACCCTGGATCATTGGCACAGCCTCCTCCCAACCTCTGTCACCCAAACGCTGCTTCTGTCCCACAGGTTGTCCCTGAAGCTAGGAGGTGATCGGTTAAGGTGAGCCCATTTTTTTCCTCAAGTATAAAATACCCAGCTATGACATGGAAGTAACCAGAAGTATCTCGCCTACCATGGGTTAAAATGAGATTGGAGATTGACTCAAATACATTAAAATTGTCCTTGGCTTTGGATACGATCCTTTATATTGGGTTGGAAAGAAATGTTGTGGATGGCCTCTGTTAAGCACTTCTTAGAACAAGTGTGGAAGCGTGGATGAAAAGTGCAGTTAATCCCAGTTGTCATCTCGCTGATCAGATAAAGATCATCCAGCAAACTCCACACGGGCGAGAGGCCAGCTAAACCCAGGCGTCCTCTAAGGTTCTGTCAGACCTCAGTTAATGAGATCAGCGTCTCCTGACTTGGCCTCTGGTGAGCCCAGTGGAAACACCACAAGTGCTTTCACTTTAGAAAGTGTCATTTTCTCCATTAAAGCAGAAATGGTGTTTCTTCCTGGGCGTGTGACTCGGCTGTGACCAGCCAGTGTCACCTCCTGATGGGCTCATTCCCACTGTTGACTGTAGCCCCCCGGACAGGGCAGTCACCTCCCAGGCAGCTCAGACACTGCGTGTGGGAAGGGGAAGCACTTACAACAGCTAGAATATTTTTAAGGAATTCAAGCTCTGGCTTTCCTCCACCCATTCCCTGTCTTGAGGGATTCCTGAGCAGTGCCGTGCTGGCGGGTAGGGCTTTGGGGTGATCCAAGAGCTGCCTGAGTGTGCAGAGTAAACATTTCTTGGATAAAGAGGGATTTTTTTCATCATAAATTGTAGAGATCCATGGCCACGGTGGGTCTGAGGTTATCACCAGCACAGCCAGGGCGAGGGCTGCCTCCCTCCCGAGGGCTGGCGGTGCCGGGCACGGCTCAAATTCCTTGAAATGAATCCTATGAATCCCCTTAGAAGCATTTAATATATGATTAGGCAAAGCCTAAATATGTAATAGATCATTTTGTGCTTATCAGCAGAATGCAGTGGCTTGTTTTTACAGTCAGTGTTTAAGGCAAGGTGATTTTATCTCTGGCAGGATGATTTTATCTCTAACAATAGGATTAACTGCTTAATGAAATATTTATCGGTCAGGTCTTACCCTTTGTAAGTGGAATATGTGGTACAAAGTGTGACCAAAACTCTAGAAATTAATGTAACTAATGCTTGCTCCACCAGAAAACACAGTCATTCCAGTTTGGTCACACCAGATTTGTGTTGGGTGAGACAGCCAGGAGTGTAAATGTGAAACTTCCAGCAATTTACTGCGTGGGTATCACTAACAGCAAGAGTGAGTGAGCTTCTTGCCAGACAAACAGCTGATGAGAAGCACCTGGAGCACCATGGTCAAGAGAGATGAAGAAAAATAAATGACTGTGCCAGAGAAGGGCACCTGGCTCCAGGTGAGGACAGAAAATCTGGTACCACTCGGGACGTCCTGGGGGAAACCCTATGCCACTGGGCCACTGCCAGCCCCAGGGAAATGCATGTCTGGGGGTCAGGTCCCCATGGTTGCCCCCTCCTCCAGCCCCCCCAGCCCCTCGGCTGCCCCAGCCCCGGCGAGGAGCCCTGTCCTGCCCGAGGTGCCTCCGTACCCCACCGAGAGACACGACATCGGTGAGGCTGGATTTGGTCATTTCGTGCCATCCCAGCACTGGTTTAGCTCCTGTCTCATCTTTCTGTGGGGCAGAGAGGGCCGTGGGGATGTGTGCGTGTCGCGGGGGCAGAACCACAGGGGTGAGGACCTCCCTGAGCTTGCCAACAGCTGGATGTTCTGCTTCAAAGCCATGAGTGACTTCTGCCTGGCTTTGAGGCTGGGACATCCCGGCTTCTCCTT
Organism: Tringa tobata; assembly: GCA_033628505.1. Lineage (NCBI taxonomy): Eukaryota > Metazoa > Chordata > Aves > Charadriiformes > Scolopacidae > Tringa > Tringa tobata. The sequence goes on along the minus strand of JAHREE010145024.1, from coordinate 9,193 downwards.
TAAGCTGGGACATCCACTGCCACGTTTTGGTGAACTGGTGGCATCCGTGGGGAGACAGGAAAACAAGGTGATGATCCACTTTCTAATTATCTTCCAGCCTCTCCCACCTCCCCACCCACACCCTTTTGCAATCTGGTGATTAACTTAATTACAGTTCCAGACCCAGGAGCTGATCCAGGCCAAGAGCAGGAGCTTTGCCAGGAGGGTCTTGCCCCCTGTGTCCTGTCTGGGTTTGGACCAAGCCCAAGGACACGTCCGCGAGCAGCACTGGCTGCAGAGGCAGATCCCATTGCCTCACGTGGGGGATTCGAGCCCTAACTCCCAGAGCAAGCCAGATGCGTGGGACCTGCTGCTCGGAAAGAACACACTGGACAGAGAATCACAAAAGCTCAGTCTCTCCAGCAAAGGATGGGGTGGAAGACGTGTTGCACCCAGAGCGTCCATGGGGACACCTTTGGGCAGTGCAGTGAGAGATAACGCAATTGTCTGGTTATTGGGAGGAGAGCGGGGGTGGCTGCTGCTCCCCTGCCCCATCCCTGCCTCCCTCCCCAGGCTGGGCTCATCTTTGTTTTAGGACACCATTCCTGGTGTTTGTGGGTGAGTTGGTCCATCCAGCACAGGAGGATGCTTTCGTTGCAGTGTGCTCAGCGCCGGAGCTGCAGCTCTTCCCTGGGGAGCAGGGTCGAAGGAAGGACCGTGGGCTCAGGGTTGGGCTACCAGGGACGTGGCTGTGACCCCTGTGGCGGTGCTGGCAGGGGGTGCCCTGGGACCCCCCTGCACCCAGAGCTCACCCCCCTCNCCCCTTGGCTCCTGCTCAGCAGCCCCCGGGCATGATGGGGGGCCCATCCACACCCTGCTGAGGACCCCCTCCCCGGCGGGCAGGGAGGTTAAGCCGGGGGACACTTTACCCGACTTGCAAACGTCACTGTCCCCCCCCGCCCCCCGCCCCCGCTGTCCCTGCAGGACGCTGGGCAAAATGTCAGACCACAAAGCGGGGGCACTGGGGCTCTCCGGGCTGGAGCTGCAGGTGTGGCTGCGCCCACGGACGGACAGACAGACAGAAGGACAGATGGACGGACAGACGGCAGTGCCAGCCGCTGCCGCTCCTGGCCATGGACAAGCTTCTCATGGCTTTGTCCATGGTTATGGGTGCTTTTCTCCAGCTCTCCTCCCTGCTCTCTGTCCCGTGGAGCATTTCAATACAGGAGATGCAGCCGCCTGGCAGCAGGGAGCTGCTGTTCACAGGTCAGCTCTGCCCGGTAAAACCAGCAGCTGACACCAAATGACAGCTTCCAACCCCCCAAATTTCACTCTATGCAATGATGTTATGCCAAGGGACTGATCTGGTTCTCCTGTACCATGTCCCATCTCAGCCCTGGTCCCACCTCAAGCTAAGCCTCCTGCTGATGGCCCCATCTCAGGTATGTGCCTGGTCACTCCTCCTCTTCCTCCCCCTCCACCAGCCTCCAGCCCTCGCCCATCTCTCAGCGCTCAGACGGGTCCCAAATCTCAGTCTGCTCTTGCTAATAAGGCATGAGGCTCGAATTAGGAGCGAAACGCAGGCATTTTCACGTGGTGGCGGATGCAACACTTCCTGCAGCTGCCCCTCTGAAGGGTGGCCAAGCTCCACCAAGGGCTGGCTCAGGCTTCAAAACCAGGATTTCAGTTTGGGTTTAGACTTTATACCTTGTCCTTCCCCAAAGAAGCAGAGGATGCTGGAATTGAGGGTTTCATCTCCCAGCCAAGTGAAACCCCACATCCATCCTCGTGGTTAACCATCAGTAGACATATCATCGCTCAGAAATCAAGCTTCCTCCAGCATAGTCTCGGTCTCGGTTGTTCCAAGGAAAATCACTTGGTTTCTGGGTTCACCATAAGCTCAACAGTGATTTTTCCAGGCTGAAAATATGCAGGGAGTTAATTATGTTCATTCTGAAATGTTTGTAGAAGGACTATATAGCTTGTCTTGTTAAGTTCTAAGAAAAAACGGCAGGAAGAATTCTGTTCTTAACTCTGCTGCTCGGTATCTTATTTTAAATTTAGCATCTCATAGCTCATGCCTGTGTCCTTTCTCTGAGCTGCCTCAGTAAACAGCTTGGGCTGGGTTTTCCTGTGCACTCTGTTGCTCAATATCTTAACAGTGCAACAAAAGCTTGAGATAATAATTGCTATTACCAGGAAAATGCTCCAATAAATAATAATTTTCTTATCTGCGTGACTTTAGGGCTGGAGAAAATGCCATTTAGTGTGAAAGTGCAGTGCATAAGAGCACACAAGGAAGGTTTTAAATGAGAGAGCAGAGCAAGGCAAGCTCAAAGCTGAATCTTGTTAAGTGCAGATGAGATGATCAGTGAAGAAACCCAGAATAATTAGCCACAGACAAGTAACCACTGGAGCAAACTCATGACAGAAGCTGTGCATCTCCCCCTCTTGCTGTCTGTAGAGCCAGACAGGTCGCTTCTTTGACCCATGATCTTTAGGCAAAAATTGGGGGTTTTCCCAGCTGAAGGCAGCGGGTGGCTCTGGAGGCCCGTGGGCACCAGGCTGTCCCTTTGTCATCCTCATTTCCAGCCTAGAAAGGGGCATGAATCACACGCCGGGACGTGCCAGGTCATGTTAGAAGATACAGCCCTAATCCTGGTCCTGCCTGTCCTGGACAGGGTTGTACGGAGGCACCTGAGTCCGTAAAGAGGTGGGGACTGGTTTGGTCCTTGCTGTGCCATCTGTGAGGAAGGCACCATGACCACAGCTGGGTGTCAGTGGGCAGGAGCAGGCAGGAGCAGGAGGAATGGGCAGGATCAGGCAGCTGCTCCTGCACCGCTCCAAGGAAAACAGTGCCCTGTCTCGGACGCTGCCTCCAGTTTCCATAACGGTCCCCTCGGAGGGAAGGGGATGATAGTTTTTGGGTTTTTTTTGAAGGCTCCTCTACCCTTTCTCATCCCTGTAAACAACAAACCACCATAAAAAGCACATCGCAGGAGAGAAGTCTGCAATTTTAGCTACCTGGTGGAACTGGGCTGCTGTCCCGAGCGCTTCGCAGGGGACACCCACGCTGTTTATTTCCAGCTCCCGAGTGGGCAGCACAGAGACACGGGGACGTTTGTCTCGCCGGGTGTTTCCACAGCCAGTTTAGGGGAAAGCCGTGGGGTCAGGCTGGCCCACAGGGATGCAGCCGAGGGTGCTGGCGATGGCAGGAGGCAGAAAGATGCCCTGGATCAGCTAAGTAGAAAAAAAACCTTTGGGACAAAAAGGCAGCCTTGTGGCTCCCGTGGGATGTGAGCGTTGCCATCCCTGCTGCACCCCAGCAGCATCAGGTCCCTGGCACGGGAGTAGCCGGAGTGCCGGGAGCAGGAGGCAGGCATCCCCTTGCAGGGGCTTCGCACACTGCTGTTCCTGTTGTGCATGTTTATGGGGTGTCTCCATCCCAGTGCAATTCAAGAGACTGATGAATTTTTAAAAGTTGAATTTTTTTCAAAGTTCCATAAATGCATCCCAGTACAGGGCAGGTGTCCCCTAAGAAACCTGGCTGGTCTTAGGGCACAAACGTGATCCAAACTGCTCTGGCACACAGCAACATCCCCCAAAACGCCTGATGCCGGGGACTGCCCACCCCAGTCAGTGAGCCCTGAAGGAGTCTGCTCTCGGAAGCCCCAGGCAAACCCAGGGTTTTTATCTTTTTCTTTCTCAGGAGCCGTGCATTCAGCCCCTGCGTTGGGCTGCAGAGTCCCCAGGGGGTAAATGAGCATCCCCCGACCGCCTGCACCACGTTGTGTGGTACCCACAGAGGGTCGCAGCTGCACCGGGTTAGGTGTGAGCTACAGCCCTCCCACTCCGGCAGTTTAGGAGTCAGGAAACTCTCCCCATCGGGCGGAAGCTTTTCAGAACACCCTGCAGCGAAGGGAATATCAAGGAAGGGGAAGGGAGGGTGTTTTACTTGATGTTAAATACTTGTATTTCATGTCCAAGATTTGACCTGCAACTGAAACTCGAGTATAAAGGGAGGTGGAAATTCCAGTGGAAAATGTACCCAATTGAGCAGTATTCTCACGTCTAACGTAAATGTGCCTTGTGAGGATGTGCAGCTGTTAGAGAATTACCGAGTGACATCTCCAGGGGAAAAAATAATGAGAGTGGGTGAAAGGCAGGGCAGTTTTGGGGAGCTGCCAGGCCACGGCTGTGGGAACAGCCCTGTGCAGGGTCTGTGGGGGGGTTTGGAAGCAGCTGTGGGGGGGGACAGGGCGGTCCATCTCCTGCTTGGACAGTGCAGGGATGCAGAAGAAGGTGGCCTGTGCCCATGGCTACGTGTGTGTGAGTGTCCCAGGCAGCGTGTGGCAGAGGAGACGTGCAGAAAGCAGCCACATCTTCCCAGCACTTCCACGCCGCTTTCAGGGGGCTTTAGGGCGCGTGGAGTGTCACAGCAGGGACCTGGAGCTGGTCCTGCTGCCGCACAGCCTGGGTTTGTCACGGTAAAGATCTCCCCCTCCCGTCCGCCCGGACGAGAGCAAAGGCCTGAGAGAACACGCTGGGGGTTCCTGCTCTTCTTCTGAGACCCACACACACATCACACAGGCTGGGTGTGCAATTCTGGGGCCACCCCGAGTAAATGAGGGTGACGGTACCCAGACACTTAGCTGGCAGGCTGGGCAAGCTGCCCGCCTGCTGCCCCTGGGCTGGGGATGCTCGCTGGGAGCCCAGCCCGGGAGGTCGACTGCACCTCGCAGGGGCCACCACCGGGGCTGGTCCCACCTCGGGGTGCTGGGTGCCTCTCACAGGACCCAGGGAAAGGCCCTGGTGGGGTAGAGGAGCACTGTCTGGCCGTGCCAGGAGGAGATCGTGCCCGGCTCTGCCACCCTCTCCGTACAGAAGGACACGTAGGAGGAGGAGGAGGTGTGAGCTTGGCGAGGAAGGGCATGGGCAGCACTGGGCACCAGGAGATTGTCCCTGAGTGGTGCTGGGGATGCCTGAGGACATCTCTGGAGGAGAAGCTGTCCAGCCTTGGTCACTGTAGGTGGCTTGCACAGGGCAGTGGTGAGAGCTGCTCTGGGAAGTGCTGCTGGTGAGCTCGGAAGAAAAAAGAAAGCTGAAGAAATGCAGAAATACAGTCCCTGCAGGGGCAAGTGCTGGCAGGGCTCGTCTGGAGGTGGGACAGGCGGATTTACTGACTCCAGAGACGTGGGAAGAAAAGATCCAAGGTCAAGGCTGACGCCCAGATTTCAACTCTTGAAGCACAGACCTAAATTAAGTGCCAGAAGCAAGGGCAGACTTGAGCACAAGAAAGTCGTGAGTCATTCATGACCTCTGTGTGTGTGTGTGTGTGTGTCTAGACCGTTGTGGGCAAAGCGCAAACCTTTGGGAGGACAACTCGGGCAGGGCATCGCCACTCCAGAAATGAGTCTGACAGGGACAAAGGAGGTTTGCATGTCACCCTGTGACTCAGTGGCACGGCGCCACTGTGGGCCAGCACTGGGGCTGGCACCCTGGTAAGGGGGCACACAGGCAGCATGAACCCCAGTAAGGGGGTACACAGGCAGCAGGCACCCCAATAAGGGGCTGTGGGAGGTCACAGGTGGGAGCAGATGGGTGTGATTTTTCCAACCAAGCACTGGGCAGTGCAGCTGGGGAGGTGGGAGGGTTTGGTGGTCCCATGCCAAAGCCACGGGCTGCCAGGGGAAGCAGTGGCAGGGAGCGTGGCACCTGGGCTTGAAGGAGGAGGATGGTAATTGCTCGGTGACTGCAGTTATTGCCCTGCACAATTAAAGCCTGGCACGGGGGGGTGGAGGGTGACCTGCTGCCACAGGGAGCTCCAGGCTCTCTCACCCCGTGTGATGGAGTCCCACCTGTGCCCCTCAGGTTCCCAGCTTTCTGGAATACTTGCCTTTTCCACACCAGTGGGCGATCCTAGGTATTTCGGTCACCAGATCATTTTAATCACTGTTTCCCCCTCTGCTCTCCTCTCATCGCTGTCTTTCCCCGCTGGCTCTGCTCTGGAGGCTGCAGTTTTCTGGGTGATTTCATTCCTCTTAAAGTGCCTGTGTCTCATTCTGGGAAGGGGCAGAGCTGGGGCTTTGGGAGAGCACAGACAGGAGGGCAAAGGGGGCTCTTCTGAATCCACTTTTGAGTTAGTGAAGACCCAGAAGAGAGGGGTTTGTTACCTTATTAAACCAAAGGTTAAGCTTTAAGCCGGACCATGGATGTGTGTTAAGATGCTGGGCTGGGGTTAATAGAATAACATTTAGTGCTGGCTGTGTATTAGCTATTCTTGAAAGGAATTTATAAATATTAACCATGGCACTCTCTGAGGGCCTGTGTTAGCTTTTTTCTGCCACGTTTAGCTGCTGTGAAAATGAAGCGTTTTTGTGATGCTGTTTTCCTTAGCGAGCAAGCTTCTAGAAAGAAAAGAAGGGCTTGTGGTGGCCAGGGTTGTGTTGCCTTCAGCCACGGGGTCCTCTGCACCCTGAGACCCTGCCTCTGAGCCCGGGAGGAAACGAGTCCCCGTCCCTGGGGAGGGCAGTGCCACCGCGTTACACACCCCACGCTTACAGCACTTGGGCTTTACAGCATCCGCACGGCACTGAGGGCTCCTGCAAGGCTTCAGCCTTGGCTGCTCTTCCCCAACAGCGTTAAACCAACAGCCAGACACTGGTGTTAGAAACAAAGGCAAAAAATAGTAACTGCTATTACTGAGAAACACTGAGTCAGGCATCTTCTCTGAGCAGCGGGGAGCGAGGGAGGATTACTGCATTCATAGAGGCCACACAGCACGCCGGGGCAGGGAGACCATGACAAAGCAATCGTCCCTCTCTCCCTCCCGCTCAACTGCTTTTCAACAAATTCTTCCGCAGAGAGATTTTTCTATTGTGAGCCCTTGGAAAGGCAAACCCAGCCAGGCTGCAGCCTGAAGGGCAACCACTCACAGCGATTTCTGCGGTGGCAGAAAATACATACAGCATTTCTGAAAGCGTCCCCCATCACGAGCCAGTGCCGTGTTCAGGGGGGTGATGTGTGGGGCTCAGGGTCAGCTGAGCCAGAGCAGCCTGCGAGGGTCAGGGCTCCCCCGGGCACCTCCCCGGAATATTCTCATTTAGGGAACGTTTACTGAAGGGGTTTGTAAGATACAGTGCAAGTGCCAACACGTGGCTCAGGGCCCTGACTGTGGTCTCTTTCTCTTGTGTGGGCCAACACACCCCAGCTATGACTGCTGCGGGATGGGGCGAGGGTCAGGCTTTGCCCTCTGGTCTGTACCTGGCAATGGGCTTGGTTTGACCTGTTGTTAATGCTCCTCTTTCTCCACCATCCCCCGTGAGCTCTTATTTCTGAACGCTAATTTAGAGAGAGGTACATCCACCCCAGCTAAACTCCCGCGATTTTGGGGGTTATGAAATTAAGGATGATCTAATGGGGGTTGTTTGAGGCACTGGGCAAATGTACTTGGCATTCCTGTGTCTGGCATTCCGGCGGCTCTGGAGAGGAAGGTGCTGCTGTGAGAAGCTTAGACGAAGGCAGACCCAGCTGTATTTTCAGAGGTCACTGTGCAATTGCCCCAAACTGGTGTTTAAAGTATATGGGGCCAGGCTGACACCCCCACACTGACGGGATTTGGCCCCGGGACCCCCAGGGCTGGCAGGGGCCGGGGCATCACCAGCCACATTCCCTGTGCCCCCCTGCAGCTCTTCCCTGCTCCCACGGCCCGTGAGGGATCGCACCCTGGAGCAGTGCCAGGCTCCGAGAGGCGTCACCTCTCTTGGAAATCTTATTTCCTGCAAAGCAGAAGCCAAAAGCTAATAGGAGTTTCTGTAATACACGTGTGCTCCCCTGCATTTGTTTCCCCAGCCCCCCCCCAGCAGCCTGCAGGGACGTGGCTCCCCCAGGCCCCGCTCCCGGGGGGCTGAGACAGCTGTCCCCTCCCCAAATGTGGGTCCAGGGCTCTGCCATCCTGGCACCCCGAGCGCAGCAGAGGTTTGCAGTGGCTCTGGGTGGCCTTTGCACCTGAGGGTGACACCAGGATTTGGGAACTGGCGAGTCCAGGGAGCCTGCGAGGGTCAGAGGCTCAAGAAATTTGGGCTTAGAAAAGGCTATCTGGATTGTACTGGTGTGTGCAACTCCACTGCTCTGTTAAGGGCAAAAAAACCCACCCAGTTTGGCTTAACTGGGTCTTTTACAGGGTGCTCGCAGTTCATTTTGAAGCTGCAGGTGGTGGAGAAGGTCCTCTTGACCCCTCCTCCTCCACCCAAATCATGGTCAGCCTTTGGCTGGGAGAGCTGAGAGCCGTGGGCAGGGGCTCTTGCTGTCCCTCTGGGACCCCCATCTCCAGCACGGGGTCTGGTACTGAGCATGTGGCCAGATTGTCACCTGCCTGCAGGACGTGGGATTTGGGATGTGGGACATTACAGCTGCCCCCCCAGGACACATGCACCACAGGGACCCTCCTCAGACACACAGGGGTCTTTGCCAAGCACCTGAAAAGGGCTGGACTCTGGCCCAGCCCGACGAGAGCTGCCCCAAGCCACCAGCCAGGGCTCGGGAAACTGAAGCAAATATTTGCAGATGGAAAACCGAAAAGACCCCGGGGGAAGAGCCAGGAGTGACCGGTGCCAGACAAAGTGAGTAATAAATAACCCCTTGTCCCCACGGGTGAGGGGTTTTCCTGCAGGGGATGCTGTGCGTGGCCACCCCAGCACCCTCGTGAGCGGGACCCGCAGCAAACCTCCTCTGGAGGGAGGTCGGGGGCGCCCCGAGAGGGGACGCAGCCCCCCAAAACCAGAGCCTCCCACGGCCACCCCGGGATCCGCAGGCAGCGCCAGGTCGGGGCTGACGCCGTCACCAGCCAGCAATTATTATACCATTAAAATAAAAATCGGCGATTGCTTCCTCATTGAAAAGTCACAACTTTCTTTCTCTAATTAGTACCCCGAAGCGAGGCTTATTTGCTGATGAAATGTGTGTGCTTGTGGTTCAGGATTGCAACGTCTCTTAAAAACCCTTCTTTGTGCTTCCTCCCCCAGACTGTGGCTCGGGCAGACAAGGGCTGGCTGAGCAGTGGATGGAAGCATTTGCGGTTTGGTTGGGTTCCTGCGCTAATTAAGGGCCACATCCAGCACCCAGGAGCTGATGAAAAGTGCATCCAGCTGCGAGGAGGCTGATTTCTGCAGGAAAAGGGCAGCGGTGCTTCCAAAACAACCCTGGGAATTTTCCC
>JAHREE010145020.1:0-12474 GCA_033628505.1 Tringa tobata | reverse complement strand
TCATCTGCAAACTTACTGAGGGTGCACTCGATCCCCTCATCCAGACCATTGATAAAGATGTTAAGGAGAACCAGCCCCAATACCGAGCCCTGGGGGACACCACTCGTGACTGGCCGCCAACTGGATTTAACTCCATTCACCACCACTCTCTGGGCCTGGCCTCCAGCCAGTTTTTAAGATTTGTGTTACATGCTAACATAGATAAACTAAGCATTAAGTAGACTAAATCTGGCTCTGTCTGAAATAGTAATTCTTCAAATAAAACAAGAAAGCTTGTGAAAATCAAGTACTTTTCGAGGTCCCTCATCGTGGCAACTTCAATTGATCTAGCTACAGGTAACACAATAATTGCTAAAATTAATATACTTCTGGTAGGTGTAATCTTCTCTGTAAAACATGACTCGGACTGGCTAGCTTATAATTACTATGTGCCATTTATTTGCTGAATTATAAAGACCTTTTTATGTAAATCTCAGCTGGCCAGGTTTTATGGTAGAACTCTAGGCTTGCAGCAAGCTAAGTTTTTACATGAGAAAGGAATTCTTCATAATGGTTCTAAACCAAATTTTTTCCTGAATAATTTTCCTAGACAAAGGGTAAGACAAATTATGTCTCTTGCTGCAACAGTAGAAAATCAGTTACTGTTATTGGCCCTACATATATAACAGCTAGTTTTTGAATTGGCCTGGGATCTTCATCAGCATCTTCAAAGCCCAAGTGTGTTTTGTACTTTGGAAGCTCTAGTAGTTCTATTTAATTTTTTTTGTGGGGAATTAAGGGAAGTTTTGGTTAATTTGCTGGAATTGTTTTTGAAGAGGAAGCTTTTTTTTGGTCTGTTTACATCTTTCCTGTCTCTTACATTATACCAATAGGTCTGCATTTATGGTGTTGCTGCAGTTCTGTGGATGGCTGCAAAATATAGTCTTCCACCGAGTCACAAACTAGCATTGCCAAGAAAATTTAAAAAACTTCTTCTGGATATGGCAAGAAAAAACCCTGAAGAAAGACCTTCTCTAGCTGATGCAATTAAGGTTACTAGATTTAAGCAATTCCGTGTGAAATCTAGTTGTGTCTAAAGTGTCATTTTAGTGATTTGAATATTAAAATATTAATTTATTTTTTGTAATAGATTGATGTCTAATTAAATCGTAACGAGTCACTTTTGGGGTTGATTTTAAAGTTACCTCCTTAGGGACACAGAGGGGTGTGTTTCTAATTTATATTGAAATTGTCAGTAAAGGTATTCAGAATAGGTTCATAAGATTTCTTAAACTTAGATTACTTCTAATTGACTATTTATCTTGAGTTTGTCCTTGTCCAAAAATACTTCACCTGATTGAAAACTTATTTACTGACTTAAAATTGTGATTCTTTTTTTAGACATGTAATCATTATTTACTTGAACAAGGTATAAATAGCAAAAATATTTTGGCATTGTTGAATAAATCTGTCTTTAAGGTAAGAGTACCACGTTTTTAATTGTCTATGTTTCTTCAATGAATTCTGTAAAAAGTATTCCAGTAAGATTTTGTTCCCTGCAAGTATAGTTAGATTTGTCTTATTTTATTTTTTTTAATTTATTTTCAAGTAGTCTAAGAATAGCTTTTTTTTTCTGCTTCTTGCTGTTGGAGTGGTCACTCACCAGATTTTTTTCCCCAGACTCCACAATATATATGGGTGAAGAATCAGTGACTTAATTTCATAATGTGTCTTTTATTTACTACTCTTCTTATCAGAACAGAAGACATTAATATGTAATTGTTGTGGTCTGTTTATGTTTCACATATGTGTATATAATGCACACATCATTCAGTCAATTCATGGACCTGGCATTGTTCAAAACTTTGATTACCTAAAAGTTCTGATTTGAAACAGAGGGTTATCAAGGTTTCCAAATAGTTCTAGTAGTCAAGTTTTGTATGTCATTTGTTTTAATTCTCCACCTTGGCATGACTAGGTTGTTGCTTTGCAACATTCTCAGTTTATATGGGAGTTTGATTTTTTTGAAGTAATGTGCTTTGAAAAAAAGAAAATACTAATAAATTCAGTTTGTATTTCAATTTTTATTGTTAGGCTGTTGAGGAAGAAGTAATCTCATCTCAAGATCATGTTGCTTTTGAAATTAAAAATGAAAGACATGAAATGGACCCTTCAGAGTCAAGTCTAGGTAAGAAGTCAAACTCTGACGTGTTTACTTTTAGTATTTTCTATATCAGTTCTCCACGTAAGAATTTCTTAGTCAGGTATGCAATATTTTTTTTGTATCTAAATTGATTGTTATTGACCTTGCATTTATAGTTTACATACTGTTCATCTTTCTGTGTTTTTGTTTTTAGGGTTTATGCCTGTTACCAGTGAAAGTAAACTTTTGGCAGTTAAAGGACCAGTACCACGCCAGATTTCTCTGAATTGTGAGAAAGCTACATTACCTGTTGCATTCACGTCTCCTGCGACTCACTTTAAGCCTATTATTCTGGAACAAAATGAAAGTAAAGCAAAGTTAGTATCTCCTAAAGCGGAACAAGTTAAATTTCATTGTTAAATCTACTTGAATTGTCCTCAAAAAAAAATTTTTGTTTGTTTTCAGAGAGGTTCTTATACCAGTTTCTGAGCAATTAAAGAAAGAGACAAGAAAGGAAAAACATATGGACCACAACAAATCAAGATATATAGAAGACTCTAAAAACAGTCATATGGTGGACACAGCTGTTGTTGAAACTGCACCTGAAATACCTGTATGTGCTTTACAAGTTCCAGACCACTCATCCCAGATATCTTCAAACAAGCAAAAGTCAGGCAATGCATTTACTTCTATAGTTAGGTTACCATCACCATCTGATATTCTACAGGGAAAGAGCACTTCATCTGAAGTTTCTTCCAGCGCCTTAGCTTGTCCTACATCTCCTAATTTTCTTCATATAAATAACATCATTCTCAAACAGGACTCAGAGAAAAGAGTTTTGACATTTGTACCAGTACATTTAGCTGTATCGGAGCAAATTCCAAATAAACCTCTTCGTTCAAGAATCGCTTATGATTGCTATCATAGTTTGCCAGTGCTACTTTCAAGTACTATTGCAAATAATAAAATGAGCACACAAACAGAAAATGATGCTTCCCTTCACAAAGCACAAAACTGTGAGACCGCTAATACACAGAACAAGTTTGGTAAAAGTGACCCATTTATTCAAACCAACTGCCAAGAAACTGAGTGTGCTACCAAGGCAGACAGTAATTGCACTGAACAAGGACACACACCGTGTACCTCAGTGAATCAAGACAATTCTCATCTCTTTGATGTTGAAGTCGTGCCTGAGCAGAACAGAACAAGTGATGCTTTACTACAGGAAGTGGTTCATCTTATACAAGAGGAGTTTGCATTTGATGGCTATCTAGAGAATGGAGTTGAAGTTTTTGATATGGGTATGTAAATTTTTTTCCTGTGTATTATTATCAGTGATGTGTAAGAATATTGTTATTAATATCTTTTTTCCTCTCTCTTTTTGTTTCTTTTATTCTTTTTTTAAACAAGGTAACTTCATTTTAAATTTAAAGGAAATTAAGTTTGGTAAGTTCTCTCATAAAATTTGTGAGAAGTTTTGTGACCTCTACTGGGATGAAAAATTACTGGAGAATCTCTATCAGGTAGTAAATGGAGAAAGACCTTCACGTTTATGGTAGGTGTGATTTTTCTGTCTTACAGTTCAATTTAATGCTTTTCTTCCTACTTACTAGAAGCAGAAAAGGATATGCTGCTTTTCTTAAGGTATCCTTACTTGTTTACTGACAACTGTTAATTTCATGGTCTATTAGATACTTCATGGCTTTCCCCATAGCAAATAGTGCTTAATGGCTAAGCATTTTCTGCTAAGCTGTCTGTAACTCCATCTTGGGATAGCTTAATAATGGGAACTTAATTCTGATCAATATTGTTTTCAACCACTGATGGAGAGCTTTGTGGTCTTGTTAAAAGAGGCTGTTTAATCAGAAGTGAAATATATTGTTCTCACTGTTCGGTTTGCTTATTCTGTTTAATACTTTATACATCCCGTTATTCTATTCACATCTAAGAACAAGAGTAGTTTAGCTTTGCTAGAAATGTTTTACTTAATTGGTTTGTTTGACTCAGTGTTCCTGCTGGCAGTCTTTTTTAAGTAGCCCGTTAAGTGAGAAAACACCAGCTTAATGTATTTCTCATTTTTACTATTTCAACTTCAATGATATATCTATCTGAAAAATTAAAAAAAGCCATTCTTGTTTTATTGCAGCCTCCAAATGTAGCCTACTTACAAAAGCTCCTTACTGAAGGCTATTGTAAACAGTAATCAGTTTACATGTGGAAGTTATGTATGATTTGGGTTTTTTTCTTTCATGGTCTGAAAGTACAAATTGGAAGTTTTGACAAAGAATCTTGGTAGATACCAACTAGAAAAACGTCAGTGTTAAAAGGTGTGTAATCCCTATAGCAAGTTTCAGAGAGAATAGACTATGACCTCCAGACACCAGAACCTGACATGTTGGCCTATTTCCCATTTGGGCTGGGATTTTTAAGGAGCCATTGAAAACTGGCTCTTAAATCCCCAGAGCTAAATGTTAGGGCAATAGAAACTTGAGCTGTTCCAGCTGAATTACTGAGATATATGAAGAGGTCATCCTTTATATGCATTTTTGTTACAAAGTAAAGTTTTTGAAAGTGAGAGTGAAAAGGAAATTATCCTTTATTATCCAGTATAAAAATGCAGGTCTAGCTTTTAGATCACACACAAGAACTGCCTGAGAATATCTCCAACACACTTCTTACTTTATATTCTTTAGGCAAAGAATATAGCAGTTCTTAATTGTTACCTTCTTTGATTTAAGATTATGATTATTCTTGTTAGGGATGACTTAGAGTCAAACTGTTATCCAGAGGCTGAATCCTGAGTGAAAAATCCATTACAGTAATTTGCAGATTAAGTTATGACTGGAGTTAAACCTTCTGTTTCTATGTGTTCTGATGCTTCTGTTGCAATTTTGTCAAATGCTGTAAAGAAAAATCTCTGTATCTTACTCAGTGTGCTTTAATATCCATTTGAACATTTTTTTCTTGTTATTTTAACAACTGAAACTGAACATGCAAATTGCAGGGGTAGATAAATTCTATCATTTACATACATGGTATTTCTACCAGTCATTTCTAAGATCTCATTTTACTGATGTAAACATAACAGTATATGAAACGTTAATTTTTCCTAATCTTCTTGTATTTTCAGTATAACTGAGGCAGATGATTCAAAGTATGAGAATGTATTCCAAGATCTGAAGAAATCTGATAGCTTTTTGGCAAGCAGTGATCAGAGAGAGGGTGAGAAAAGACTTCATGTTTCTATATCTTTGTGTATGGTAGGAATCGGTGATACAAGTTTTGAGAGATTAGCACGTTGAGTATATCTTCAGGAAAACACTCACCATAACACTTAGAATATTATCAGTCAGTCTAAACATTGTCAAAGCCTTGGGGACCTGTTCTCTTTTATATGAAGCTTACATATGAACAGATATCATTGAGCATCATTGAGGATGCCCATTTCATTTACTTTTACTTGCTTTTATTTACACAGATGTGTCTGTTGACAAATTTTCCAAATCCTACCTGCTACATATGGTTCTCTTTTGTTCATCCAGTAGATGTTCTAGTGGAGTGCTTTAAAGTAGGGGGAGGGAAGGGGGAGAATCATACTGAGTCAGCTCCATACAACGTAACAAGCTTAGCTAGGCAGAGAGAAGAGCTTTAGGAAATGTTTATGACTCCTTGAGTGTTACTGAAGAAATTGAGGATGGACTGAAGGATGGCTGTGCGACAGATCTGGTCCTTCTTTGTTCACTTATCAGAATTAAAACAAAACTAGGCAGTAAAATAAATAAAAATGCATTAAAATTTAAAAAACGGTATTGTCAATAAAATTGTTTACAAATTCTGAGGAAGAGAAGTGTACAGAAATCTAGAAACTAATTGCTTTTGGATTTAAATGGTCATTTTTAACTATTCATCAAAAGGGTTTTCACAAACAGGTGGAAAATAATAGTCTTTACGTCTCTCCTAGGAATTTGTCCACTTCCCTATTCTGAAGTGCCTTTTAAAGATAGCAAAATGAACAGTGAATCAAATGATTTCTTAAACAAGATGGTTTTGCCTTTTGATCACAAACTTGGTTACAGGATAGCATTTCAGGACAGTCATTGAGGTTATATTAGTGGATTGCTTATATGTACTTCTTCAGTGCGGGGTTTCCATTTTTCCTGGCACACTTTGTGGTTGAAAGTTTACAAAATATTCTGTCTTTCCATACCTGAACTCAAAACTGAGCTGGGACTGGTAAATCCCATTATAATATCAAAACCATTACCCTTTCTAGGTTCGGTGTATTTACAGATAACTTGTACTTGGTTGGTCTTGTGTCCGTATTTCATTTCTTTTCATAGTTAGTTCATAGATAGTTCAGCCAAGTTTCAGCATTGAAACATGGTTATTTCTGTGTTTTGAGCAAAGGTAAACTGTGTGCTCTTTGCAGAACAGCTCATACCCCTACTTCTGCATTGTTAACTTTTATGGAAAAACATAAATTTGTAAGTTTGCACTTGGGCTGCTGTCATTCTATGTTACAATTTTCCATTTTGGCTCAGAATTATTGCAGATGTAGAGCCAGACTGTCCCATGGGGTATGTGATTTCTTTGCACCAGTAATTTAGGTCTGTCTGACTCCAAGGTGGCGTATCTAAGCCTTGGAGGGTTGCTCAAGTGAAAAGGGAGACTTCTGGCAGGCGTAAAAACTCCTGTCAGTATCATACCAACCTTTGGCTGTCGCCTCAGTCCCTTAAGGTTGGTAGTAGCCGTTATAACTGCAGCCAAGTCCTATCACAGCTCAAGGGAGTGAGTCCTGTAGGAGTAGAATGTTTAAGATGTATGTCTCATCTGGCTGTATCAAGTATTCTTGCCCTCCATGTATGGAATAAAAACTTAAAGACTTACAGGTGGAAAAAGCCTCAAGAGCTAAGCTTTTTACTAAAGCATGCACTGGTCTGACATTTAACTTTTGTTTGAAAACTTCTGTACTATGCTTTGTTTAAATGCGTGTTGTATATGCGCAGAAAATATTTTGTAATTTTCAGAAATGTATTGCTGAACTATTGCTTAATAGTTCTGAAATGTCTTCAACCTTCATCATTTTACAATGTGTAGTTGAGAAAAAGAAAGCACAGAGCCAAAATAAGCATCTAACACCATTGTTAGAGCACATGGGTATTCTCATAACTGTGTTTTGTATGTGTAGCGTTTAAGTTCAACAAAGCATGCATGGCAGCAAATGACTGTTATTTCTTTCCTGCTCCCTATACCCTCTTTAGGAGAAGGGGAAGCAGCCTTTGGTGTGAAGGCTGAGCCTATGATAAATGCATCATTAGCTGAAATGGATTTTGATGAGTCACCTTTGGATAATTTCAAAAAGGAATTGAGGCTGCAGAATGCTATCCCTGTAGAGAAAGAGGGACAATGTTTACAAGGCAACGGCTGTTGTATTGGTCCGGGCTTTGCAGAAGAAAATATAGAGCCAGAGGAAGAGACCATGATAAAGATAGCTAGAAACAGCTACCTTGTGTCTCCCAGTCTACCTGAATTTCATGGCTGTAGTCCTGGTTGGAGCAGTGCATTTTATGGAGCTGAATGTTTTGATTCAGAAGTTCATGGTTACATGAAGAAACTTGGAGAGCAGAAACCAAGTGAGTCACAAAATATAGGTGCTATAAAAGTGGTAAGTACATTGATTTAAAATCATTAAGATGCCTCTTTACTTGCTGGTTAAAAGTATGATAATATTTATCACGTCATAGTGAGTTGAAACTCACCCTTCTTTTAAGTACTGACTCTTAAGTGTTTTTTAAATCCTCAGAATTTGTGATGCCTTATCAATAAATCAGGGTGAGAGTAGCATTCCAAAATAAAGAGCGCTGATGTGAAATTGATAACCACTGAATTACAACCCATCTTCTCTTGCTGAAATTGACCAGAAAAGTACCATCTGCCACATGCACCAGCCCCATGGTGGGAATCTTATAGAAAAGAGCTAAGAACGGCCATGGCTGGTGTGTATCACAAGCTCTCAAGAGGTCCTCCCTGTCATGTGCTCTGAGCCCTTCTCCTCGGTCACGGTGAATTCCCTGATAGTTTCTCACCATTTGCCATCAGAATGGCAGTTACTTGCTCATATCTTCTCTTGGAGATGGCTAATCATCATAATGAGTGTAGCCTTGTGCCTTTTAAGAGTCCTGGGGGTATGGAGTGAGCATGGGTAGGGAGGTGGGTTGTTTTAGATTTGCAAGGTCTTCCATTCCCTTAAAGATCATATTGATCACATTTGCTTAATTTTTATGTTTGTGTGTCTAAAAAGCTTCAGTTTGTAAATATTTTTGCAAATACTTCAAGTCCAAAGTCACAGAGTAATAATAATACATGAAACTAAAAAATCCATATAGTTGGAACTGATTCATGGGAAGGGGATGGAAAAATTGAAGTAAATGAGTTATTAATACTGGTTATTAATACCTATTAGTACAGGGACACTTGGAATCTCTTTGTTTCCCTGAGAATGGTTGGTTGTCTAGTTTGTGTATCCTTATTGATTCTGCCAAGTATATGTTTAATAAAGATGAAGTGGGAGTTGCACCGCTCTTGTGGATTTCCCTACTATGGGCACTTAGTTGAATTTGTTGCTTTAAGTGAGCATGACATAGTAGAACTGAACAGTTGAGAACAGAGTCTAGACATTTTTGTTTCCAGGTAGCCAGTTTATTTCCCAATGAATCTATTTACATTCATTTTTTGTGAAGCACTGTGACCTCACTTCAGTTTTCAGTAAAAAACATAACTATTTTTCTGTTATTAGGCAAGTTAAAGCCTGAATCATTGATGATATTCTACTTGGTTTTTTACTTCTTAATGTTCAGAATTAAGTCTGTAGGAGAAAATAGCATGAGAAACTTCAGCTACTATTGATTTGTAAAAAAATACATTAAAAAAATTAAAATTAAATTTTCAGGACTGTCATTCTCAAAAATTTACATATACTCAAAAATTCCTGTTTCTAATCTTATAGGGCTGTTTAATCCTATGTAAGCATGCCAGCTAGAGAAAAATGGGCTTGCATAATCTCACTTACTTGAAGGACTAATTCTTGCCTGAAGAACAGATTTTCACAAGTGAGGAGTTTTCATAAGCGTCCAGATTTTTCTGTTTCAACAGGCTGGTTTTTACTTTGAGATTTTTACAGTCTACTCAGCGATTTAGTTTGATTCAAAAGGATTAATTATCTCTGAGTAATTGGCAATTGTTTTCCCTATTTAACAGGCATACAACAAAAATTAAGCAAGATTTATGGTGCTTACAGTCTCCTTTGGATTTTGCTTATGAAAATAATGCATGCTATTATACATTGCTGCTATTTGCGTTAATGCATAAGAACTTGGTTAACCAACCAACCGTACAAGCAGCTGGGGAGTGAAATAGTCATGAGGTATCTCTGTAGATAATTATATCACATTTGTGCCCAGTACATTCCACTGGAGGAAGATTACTATTGATACAAAGCACAATTCGTTCAATTTAGCAATTAGTAAACAGTGCATTTAGAGAGCAAGAGAATGCACATTCCAATAGCTGAAGAAGACGCATACTACTCTGAGGATAGGGGAACTAATCTTTCTTGTGCTATCTAAAATTAGTGTGAAATCTTAAAAACTGGACAAAAATTAGACTCAAATCTAAGATTAAATATTCTTGTACAGCATAGAAATGTTTCAAATGCATTGCAAAAGAGAAGTTGTTTGACAAAAAAAGCATTTATGTGCAGATACTTATATTCTCTGTTTACTGTTTATATAAAAAAGTCTTAATATACTAGAATAGTCAGGTACATAATCTTAAAAATATTTTTAATAATGTATTAAATGTTCTTTCATATTTTTTATTAAAAATGCTTTTTAGATGTCTTGTTACTACAAATTCAACAGAGGGTAGTTGATCAGTTACTCTTTGGTCTCATGACTATTTTTATTACTTTCACTACCATAGCATCAGCAACTTTAATATTTCTGCTGGCATTACTACAACACCGATATTCTGTGAAACCCAGCTTCTTCCAAATGTATTTAAAATAAAAACTTACAGAATCATAATGCTCCAGTTGCAGCAATCTTGAACATTTAACCTGAGCAAAGAAAACGTTCCTAAAATTCTGCTGGTTTTCCAAATTCCATCAGTCATGACAATTTCTGAAACAAACTATTAGCAATATTGTTGAAACAAGATGAGCTGTTACAAGTTTTAACTGGTCAATATATATAAGAAAGGGGAAAAATACGAAACTGAAATGTTTTTTTTCTGCTGTTGTGGCATTCAGGAGACAATGATTCAAGCAAGTATATGTCCCCTGTCTCACATCATCTTTTGTCCAGGAGCCACTAATTTTGCACCCTCATACAGAGCACATCCAGGCAAACCAAAGCGGTCCTTGCAGCAGAGCAACAAGGGAAGGCAGTTACCAAGCCTGCCATTTCTCTGGACAATGTCTAAGTCTGCCCTCACAATGAGAAAAGCTTTTTTTCTGAAGTCTTATAAGCTGGCATCTGTTCTCTTGCAGTCCAAAGCCTTCACCCTCAGCCTTTGCCCACACCAGGTGTCAGTTGTCCCCCAGATCTCATAAGTTACTTGTGAGAGTCTCCACCAAACTTCAGTGCACCCGAGTTGTGACTAGGAGGTTTCTATTGCAAGTTTTACATATTCTGGCCACAGTTTTCACTTTCCCATTTGTTTTCTCCTTTCCTTTCCCATCTGCCGATATTCTGCATCCTTTGGTGGAGCAACCCTTCAGCGTGTAAAAAACTTATGCTTTGAGGACAGATTTAAATTTGCAATTTTCCCAAGTAAGCAATGTCACTCTGTCATTACTTTTGTCCCTAGAGTAGAGGATGGTCTATAGAAAAGTGCCCTGAGAAATTAAATGTACTTCAGAGGGAGCAGAACAATTGAATGTATAGCTTCAACAAAAATGTTTATATTCTACACCTACCTAAAATGTCATAGAATAGACTGAGAATTTGCTACTGACTTGATTGCTACTCACCTGAAATTATTTAGGGGACAAACCACTTCTGTCCATCAGATTCCAAATGTCAGAAAATGGCCACTCTTTCCAGTTCCCTTTCTGTGTACATATTCTCTTTATCAACTTAGTTTCACTTTAATTGATGAAACAAAAACAAACCTTTAAGTAAAAGCAAGCAGTTTCCAATTCAGAACATGGACAATGGCTTTTCTCTGCTTTCACTGTTCTCTATGATGCCTATTTAGTGGTAAGTCTTTTAAAAATCCACAGGGCTTTTGTGACTTGCTGTTAATGAACTACGTTGTTAAGCCTTTTGAGCATTTCTGAAAAACAGTGACAGGTTTTTCTCAAACTCAAATTAATTTCTAGTAAGTCCATCCCATTAAAGCTAACCTATTTACCAATCTGTTGTTTGATACGTTAGCTCTGAGCTGTGTGTGTTCTGATCACTCTGCTTGTGGGAGTTCGATCTGCTGCGTTCAGTGAACTTACCCATTTCAAATGCTGTTTCATGTAACTGGGTCACTGGTAGTTAACTTAGGACCCAAGTGCAAAAGCCACTACTTTTATAAAACATAACACACATCACATTTGTTATTTCATAATAAATCAGAAGCTGAACCCAAGTTGGATGGCCTATTTTAATTGGTTGGGAAAATAATGAAACCTTTGATATGCAAACAAATATACGTGTTTACATTAATTTTGATATTATGGTGAGAAGCCCAATATACTTTCATTTCTATCCATTGCTTAAGTTATATATTTCATAGAAATTTAGTGTATTTTTTCAATTATATAAAATGCATAAATATATGTAACCTGAACTTCAAAATTAATATGACCTTTATTTATTGAGCAGCTCTCCTGTCTACCTTCTGACCTGGTTGCATAATATAATGTAATTATATTTGTTTGGAAACCATTTCTTTCAGTCAAGCATTCAGTTCTTGCTGCAAATGTAGGTCAGCTGCTTATAGGTCAGAGCATTTCTGGGGTCTGCATCTTGATTTTAGAACCCATCGTTTTTAATTTCAGATGACTTCTGAGTGTTGAAAACAACCAGAAAAGTGTAATTAGAACTGAAAGCAAATTTATATAAACGGATGCAGACAGACTTCAGTGGGGTCTCACCATACACAAACCAGCTCCAGTTCTTAGGTTGCAGAGCTGTGGCATAACTAATGCTTTTCTGGGGACAGGTGATGCCTGCTGAAACTTGTCTGTAAGCACAGGTGTGAAAGGTAGTTTTTCCTGGTTAGTACCATGTTCTTTTCTGTTTGGATGTTGTTTTTTTTATACAAAATAATTCTCCTTTAAACCGGTTTCCTACTAGAAC
>JAHREE010145019.1:0-13431 GCA_033628505.1 Tringa tobata | reverse complement strand
CTTTCTTGTAGACCCCCTTTAGGCATTGGAAAGCTGCTATAATGTCTCCCTGGAACCCTCTCTTCTCCAGGCTGAACAGCCCAAACTCTCTCAGCCTGTCCTCGTAGGAGGACATGCTAACCGATGTCCAGCTTAGGAACATACTTCTGAAATTAACTTCAGAAATTACTTCTGAGCCTTTTCTCCTCCCTGCGTTTGCTGCGTTTCCTGCAGCTCTGCTAACCTGCATTTCTCCGTACCGAACTGCATCTAAGCCTCTTCAAACAATAGTTTCTACCCATCAACGCGATTCTGAAGTCTCCTCCTGCCTACAGCTCTGCAGCGTTTGCAGTGACTCACCCAGGGCATTCGCAGCGGCTCCCGTCCCTCATCGAGCAAGCATTCTCCTCCGGAACGGGAAGGATGATGCCTCTCCCAGTGCTTAAACACTCTGGGAGCTGGCGTTAAGAGGGGCTGCGGGTTCCTCTCCCGCTCCTTCTGCTCTCCCAGTCAGCAATCGGCAGTAACGGAGCTGGAGACATCGACGGGGACACAGCTCAGGGGAAGGGACCACAGCAGCAGCTCTTGGTGCAACAGGGGAAAGGCACCGATGCGGGGGATGAGTCACGTCACGGCAGGGAATGTGTCTGAACTCAGGGAAATTTTACCATGGAAGACTATTTCTTGGCATCAAACCACCAGGTTTAACAAGGTAATTAAATGAAGAGCTTTGTGTTGCCAACACCTTGAGTAGAACCTTGCCTAAGCCTGGACAGTGATGGTGTGCACGTCCCCATGGCCACTAGCACTGTCATGGTGCCCTCAGAACCTCTGGAGCCAAAGATACACAAAAAGGTCATGATTCACCTGACTTCAACGACTGTTTTACATGGAAAGTAACTGCACCTGCAGCTCCCCTTTTGCTTCTCTGTACTATAAAGAGGACCTTGGCGATAAGGCCAGGTAGACTGGTACTGAACTGCCTGAAGCTACACAAGGTGAACTTCTCCATTAAGAGCAGAGGACAAAGGCCTCTCCTCTCCCCCACCCAGTAGGTGGGAGAAAACCCTAACACAAAGTGGAGCACCAGAGAAAACATACATGCCTTGCTAAAGGACACCAAATCATTGGTAGGAGAATAAAGCTTCCGAAGACCAACCAAAGAACTACCCCACAGAAGAAAAAACACTCAGTTCAATGGCTGTAAAACATTCAACCAACCAAGTCATCTTCTCTCTACAGGTGGCTGAGAAGAAACGAAGAGGCTTCAATGTGGTCTAACTTGTTTTATTCTTCCAGCTCAAAGGACCAAAACCACACCCTCTATGGATTCTCTGACTTTGTGGTTGCTGCTTTGTTGGGTTTTGTAAAGTTAGTCCTGAGAGCTCAGTTGCACTCGACGTGGAAGTGCAGAGGGAGGCTGACACCTGATGTCCCTTCGTAAACCAGAACACCAGGAGAGGGTACTGCGGAAGACGTGGGGTTCGCTGACACCAGCGTCCCCTCGTGAGTACTGGTCAGTAATGAAGAGCAAAGGAAGGAGAACAAGACAGAGAACCAAAGCCCCCCTGAGATCCCCCCTCAGACGCCTTCCCCGCCTCTGTCAGCCAGTAACCACGTCCTCACCTCGAGCCCCTGAGCAGCTCACCCTGCTTCTTGGTCACAAATTTACTCTTCAGTAATTTTGTACTCCCAGTTTGAATCCATTTATATTTTTGGCCTCCACAACATGTGGCAGGAATAAATTCTACAATTTAATCACCTGCAGTGTGACAAAGTACTTTGTTTTATTTTAATCTCGCTGCTTGCTAATTCCACGGAGTGCCACCTCATTCCTTTGTACCGAGAAATCACTATTGTTCCATATTCACCTTCTTCTTGCCTACTCATGATTTCATAAAACTCTGTCAAATCTTCCTTGGGCACCTCTTCCCCGAGCTGAAGAGTCCCAGTCTATTGAACCTCTTCTCAAACGAAAAGCAGTCCGTGCTCCGCGTCACCCTTGTTGGTGGCCACTGAACCTTCTCTAATTCTTCTTACTCAGATGGGTAAACTACAACTGCAAGTCAGGGACTGTCAAACCGTGGTTCCACATACAAGTAGAACGCTATTTTTAGTAGACTTTCTATTTCCTTCCCATTTCCTAACATCCTGTATGTGTCACCAGCTGCTGCCCTGCTGGTGCTCGCTGAGAGCTACCCACACAACTCCAAAACCTCTGGGAGTAGAACGCCCCACAGGAGTCCATCATGAAGGAAGTGTGTGCTTTAAGGAGTGTCAACCTGGGAGCAGCAGGAGCCAGAAAGATGTGAGTCTCAGGCAGACACACTATTTAGTGATCAACAGCTCCACCAGTTGTCACCTCCTTCAAGTCCCAGTTGTACCTGTCCATTACCCAACCAAAACCGACTGCAAACACACTGCAGAAAGCAGGACTCCTTTGGCCAAGCCTCCTGACAAACACCAAGTGTGCTGTGCCCTGTCCCTCCCACCACCAGCCCTTTGCTCCAGCACCTCACCCACAGCCACGGGCACTTTGCTGCAAGAAGAAAGGGAAAACTCCAGGGAAACCCCATGAACTTTTCTGCGCCTAGCAAATAATTTTTGGACAGATTGTTCGTGCAGTGTCCCAGGACCAGCTTTTCAAACTGCTCACCACTCAGCCAGAGTATTTTTTTAAAGAGGAGAATCACAGAATCATGGAATTGTCCAGGTTGGAAGGGACCCTTCAGACCATTGAGTCCAACCCTGGACCCAGCACTGCCAAACCCACCACTGACCCATGTCCCTCAGCACCACGTCTGCCCGGCTTTGAAATCCCTCCAGGGACGGCGACTCCACCACTGCCCTGGGCAGCCTCTGCCAAGGCTTCACAACCCTTTTGGGGAGGAAATTTTCCCCAATCTCCATCCTAAACCTCCCCTGGGGCAACTTGAGGCCGTTTCCTCTGTCAGTTTCCTTGGGAAACTGACCTCCCCTGGCTACCCCCTCCTTTCAGGGAGTTGTGGAGAAGAAATGAATGAATGGGGTTTGGCAAACAGTTCCCTCTCCTGATGCTCCTTTAATCACCACGAGCAGCTCCGAAGGCTGGAGCTCGGGCACCTCTGAGCAGCCCACCGGTGGCTGACTCTGCTTCAGCCAGCTCCTATCATTCCCTCGTCCTATTTCTTGTATGAAACACCCCCCAAAGCCTTGTATTACCCACCTGTAATGAAACTTCACATTTCAGGAAAAGCTGAGGGGTCCGGGACAGGACCCCAGCACACAGACCGTCGAGGGAGGGCACGGGCTCGGGGGGAGCTCACTTTTTACCATTTCATGTTCTTGAACCTCTCTGTGAAAGCAGTAAGTGGTCCCCAAAGATACCGCTCACCAAAAGATCTGAAAAGACTATTTTGAAGGCACGTTAATTTGACAAGTGAGATTATACAGAAGCCTTTTCAAGAAGAGATTTAATTTCCTCCCTCTGCACTTCTGTTGCTATAGAGATGCAGGTTGCACTGCCCCAGTGCAAATTACCTTTTCCCAAGGAGATGGTTTTGTGCTGTAAAAACCCGCTGCCTGTAACGCTCCAAACGCAGGGATCTCTCAGGATCAGCCTCCCCCTCCCGGCCAGCAGCCCAAATCCCACGTTTGTCAAAGATTCATTCCCCTTTTCTAACACCCTTTTCCGGGGGTATCTTCGATGCCCTCCCTGCACGGCCATTACCTCTCCCTGCTCCTCTCTGAGCCCTGCCTGGGACACGGCTTCTCTCCAGGTTTGCTGATGGGTCACCACTAGACCCAAAGAGAGACAGAGCTGATGGAATTTCCTGCTCCCTGCCTGCTCTTTGCCTCCAGACGGCAACTCCCCGGAGCAGAAACCGGGGAGGGTTCCACCCCTCAATACCAATCCTAAACCAACAGCGACCGGGACTGGTGCGGCAGGAACAGCCAATAAATACACCACAGAATGGAAAAGACCAAAGGACGTTGTCTCAGAGCCACACGCAGCCACGGAACAGCTCCAGGAAATCCAGAGCGACTCCTTTACTTGGTCCCACCCGGAATAACGGGAACCGGCTCTTTGCTGGTCCATCCCCGCCGCCGGCACGGCTCCCAGCAGGAGACCCACGTGCAGAGGAGATGCTCAGGGGACAGGGATCCCAGTGCCTGGCGTGGGCAAAGGTGCCGGCATCGATGGGGGAGGGATCCCAAGAGGGATGACCCCAGGACAGGACGCAGGGAGAGAAGGGAATGGAAGCCACCGAGGCCACCGAACGGAGGCAAACACGGTACTGCCCTCCTGTGTGTCAGGGAAGGGAGAAACAGCAAGTCATCGGTGCAGTCCCAGTGCCTCCAGGTGAGTTTTCTCACTCAGTCCCCCCAAGTACATGGGGGCTACAGCCCACAGGGGCAGGCTGGGAGTGCTGGGCTTTCTCAGCTCGGAGGAGAGATGGTGGACACCTCACTGCCACCTGCAGCCACCTCATGGGAGGCTGTACAGAAGAGAGAAGAAAACTCTTGGAAGTGCACAGGGGATGGGACACGAGGCAACGGACACAGACTGAAGCACCAGAAATTACAATGAGACATATAGAGAACATTTTCAGCCTGGAAACCAACCACTGGCACAAGGGGGCTGTGAGACCTCCAGCCTGGGAGACATGCAAAGCAACCTGATGGAGCTGGCCCCGCTCTGAGCAACTGGTTGTGCTAGAAACCTCCAGATGTGTCCCCTCCAACCTAAATTATTCTAAATAATTCTGTGTATTGACATATTTGGACAGCCACAGCATCTAAGGGCACAGAAACGCCTGCTCAGAGACCTCCTCATGCTTTTCTCCTCTTCTAAGGGGAGGCCCATCCAGATGGCTTGTGAATGCCCACGGCTGTAATCTCTCTCCCTGGTCAACTAATCCCTGTGATTGAATAATAAAAAAAAAATAAATCCTAAATTGTCTATTGCTCCCAATTCTTTTTCTTCCCAGCTGTGCCTTGCAGAATGTGGGCTCTTAATTTTATAGAGTTAATTTCGAATCACTTTAATCTCTTCCCTTAACATAGTTGATCAGAGAAGTCAATTCCCCTTGTGATTGCCTCTTTCTGATAAGAACAAGCTCAGACTTCTCTCCCCGTTTGCCTTATTCCTATTTCAGACCAGATTAGGTTTTGCTGAGCCCTGTCCCACGCTCCTCATCCCCAGGGGCCTGGGGAAGGCTCTCCGTGCTCTCTGGTGACCTGTGGTGCAACCCAGCAAACCCCACTCCGGAGCAGTCCCCTGCTCTCTGCTTTCTTTAACCACAGTCACGCTTCAAAGGGGGATGGATGAGAGGGGGAACCTGTCCCAGAACAGCCCCTCACCCTCTGCCCGAGCAGACCTCGCCCCAACCATCCCTTCTGCTTCCCCAGGGCCTGGTACACTGAAAACAATACTTGTATTCCGCTATACAGCCTCCTGTCTTCTCATGTTCTCAACCGTACCCCTCCACATACCCATCGCTTTCTTTTCACCTTATTAAGCCAAAAAAGACCAAATTACATACCCTGCCCCAGCCTCCAGCTCAGCCGTGTTCCCTGCTCCACTGCACAGGGCATCCATTCAAACCTGCAACTATTTCAAAGGCTTTTCCTGAAATCTGAAGTCACTTGTGTGTAATTTTCTCAAGTACTTTTAAGTTGTTCCTCAAACACTGTCATTATGTTAATCTTCTCCCACGTCTGAGACCTCCAGTGAAGTCAGAGCTGATGGAATAAGCGCTCTCCTGCAAATCCTGTTAATTGATCTGCTGCAGTCATCTTGCCGCACCCTAGTCAGTCCTTCATTTCTGCTCTCAAGGAATCTATTGGCCAAAATGTTTAATATTTTTAAAAGCTAGGGAAAAAAAAAATCCATTTTCTTTGTCCTATTGATTAAGGCGATCCTAGAACCACCATGTGGATCCTCATACCATGCTCCTGAGGGCCACCCCACCTCACAAGCTGCCCACTATTGACTCCAAACTCTGCTTCCACCCCGAAACACCAACAACACGCACCCTTGACGGCCCTGCTCCCCCGTGCTCACCCCTGCAGCCACGTTCTGAACTCCAGAAACAGAGCAGAGAAGCCTCCATTGAAACCCTGCTTCTGCAAGCACCCGTTGGGATGTCTTCTGCTGTCATGGGATGTCTTCTGCTGGCTGGGTGGCTGGTGGCTCCAGCAGCACTGCTCACACCACCCACCCCAGAGATGGGGTGGTGGGTGCCCACAGGCTCCAGCGTGGGGTCTCAGGGAAGGTGACAAAGGCCCGCTTGTTCTACCGCGCACCGGTTTTCCCTAACTCAAGGGTGACGCTGTTTCACTTGTGCCCAGAGCAACCTACGAGCGAACGGCGAGCACATATATATGCTTTAAAAAACAACTGGTTTAAGACCATTTCTGGTCTTCCCACTGTAATTTTGACCCAGCAGGAGCAGAAGACACAGCACCCACTGCTCAGCCCCACCACTGTCTCACCGTCTCCACCAAAGCCAGCCCTGGCTCCTTCTCCATTTCTGGAGAGAGGGTAGAAGCACTCGAGTTGCATGTCATCGGGCAAATTAACGGCATAACGATCCATTAAAGGCTATTAAAGACAAAGACATTGCCTCTGGCTCAGGAAGGCTCTGAACAGAAAACTGCTGCAGGCAGGAATAATATTTGGGGTTGCTGCTTCTGTTTGCGTAACGGCACGAAGCACCTGCCATTGGCCACCGTGCACCACGGGACACTGGCCCGAAGGACCTGCACTCTGCTCCTCAGCGGCCGTCCCCACGCTTCTATGTCACACGACTACACACCATATTACGGGGACGCAGCTACAATCCTCCAATCTGTTCTAATCCAACCCACCAAAATCTGTCGGAACCCCAAGTTTCCACAGCCAGTGTCAGCACGGTTACGTCACCCAGCAGAGCCCAGTCACACGTCAGCAGAGCAGCCCAGTTCATCAGCACTTTGTGTGCACCAACTGCCTGGGAATGCCAAGACCGACCAGACTGATCCGCGAGAAGACACAGACGACTGGGTGCAGAAGAGGTCCAGGTCACTAATGATGATGTTGAACAGTACTGACCCCTGGGGTACTCCACTAATGAACGGCCTCCAACTGGACTTTGTGCCACTGGTCACAACCCCCCTGGGCTGAGACAGTGTTCAATCCACCTCACTCTCCACGTACGTAACTGTGCTTTGTCAGCTCATCTACGAGGGCCTCTCATGAAACAGTGTCAAAAGCCTTACCAAAGTCAAGACAACCAACCTCCACTGCTCTCCCCTCATCCAAGCTTGTCACCGCACTGTAGAAGGCTCTCAACCTGGTTCAGCAGGATTTCCCCTTCACAACTCCTCACTAGCTACTCCCACTCACCACCTTGCCCCTCACACGTTTGGAAATGGTTTCCAGGGTTAGTTCCTCCATCACCTTCCCAGGGATCAAGATGAGACTCACCAGCCTGGAGTTCCCCACACACTCCTCCTTGCCCATTTGCTTTCTTTCAGCCATCAGGAACATCTCCTGACCATCATGACCTCTCAAAGACAATGCAGAGTGACCTGGCAATGCCACCAGCCAGCTCCCTCAGAACTCACTGGTGCATCTCATCAGGCCTATGGACTCAGGTATGTCCCGTTTGTTTGCATGTTCCCTCACCTGACCCTCCTCTACCCAGGGCAAGACCTCCTTGCTCCAGGCTTTCTCTCTGGCCTGAGGGCTCAGGGATTGCTGAAGGCTGAGGCAAAAAGGCATTAACTACTTCAGCCTTCACCTTGTCCTCTGTCATCAGGGTACGTGCCCCATTCAGTGGTGGACCCATGCTTTCTCTAGTCTTCCCTTTGCCGCTGAGGTCACTTGTGGAATCCTTCCCTGTTTCCTTTTGCATCCTCACCAGATTCAACCTCAGGTGGGCTTTGGCTTCCCTAACCCCATCCCTGCAGGACTGGGCAGTGTCCCTATATGCCTCCCAGGTCAATCCTCCCTGCTTCCACCCCTTGTCCACCTCCTTCTTGTGCCTGAGTTTAGCGAGGAGCTCCCTGTGCATCCCCGCAGGCCTCCTGCTGCCCCTGCCTGATTTCCTTCTTGTCAGGATGAGCCATTCCTGAGCTTGGAGGAGGTTGTCCTGGAACATCAACTACCTCTCTTAAGACACATCTTGCCTCAGAATGGTATCCCATGGGATTCTGCCACACAGATCTCTGAAGAGGCTGAAGTCTGCTCTCCAGACATTCAGGTCAGATGCTCAAGCTTTCTCCATCATGGAGTGAAGTCCCGAGCCTGGGACAGCACCACAGTCGTGATGCCTGACACAGAGCCCCTTTAGCAGCCACAGAGGATATCAAGAAGGCCATGCCTTGAAATCCGCTCCCTGTAGGGCTGTCAAACCTCACTTTGGGCTTCAGAAGAAAGCCCACCCCACCCCAGCTCACAGCAGCAGCCGTCCCAGGTCAGGCCAGGCGTCCTCCCGACCTCCCCCCGACAGCCGAGAGCGGAACGCGACCAGGAGAGAGGAGCAGAGCCAGAACAAAGCGATGCCTCCTGACCTCTGCCGCTGGATGGTAAGCGGGTCCCTTCATCTTCACAACCCTGCAAATCACTTTTCTTCCTCGGATTTGTCCTGCTGCTCTCTGAGCCCCCGTCAGCGTTCAGCTCCCCCTGTGTCCCTCAGCACGGAGCCGCAGAGCTCAGCTGTACGGTACGGGGAGAACCTCCTCTTTTTGTTCACTTTCTGTGGTTTTGTCTCAAGACGTGTAGACGTAGGACTGAGGGACAGGGGTCAGTGGTGGACTCGGCAGTGTTAGCTTTATGGTTGGACTTCACGATCTTAAAGGTCTCTTCCAACCTAAATGATCTGTGGCTCTACGATTCAATACCTCATGTTCGTGCACGGGAAGGGACAGGCAGAGACCAGCTACCTCTGGTTCACCTCTTCTGTCCCATAGATTTATGGACTTGTAGCAAACCCGCTCTCCTTCACCATCCCTCTCCCGGCCTGTGAGTCCCAGTCTATCCGACCTCACTTCTTAGGGAAGATGCTGCACAGCTTTGAGCACCTCTTAGTTTTCTCTGCCAGCTTTTCAAGTATTACTTCTGAAGGGTGAAAGCCCAGAACTGCACGCGGGTTTCAACACGTGGGTGTAGTAGAGACTTATGCAAAGATATTAATAATGGCATTTTCCATTTTGTTCTTTTTCCCTTTTGTAACAATTCCAAAAATTCATTTTTTTTTTTTTTTCAGGTTTGTACTGGACTCCAAGTAAGTTCCAAACCTTGTTCCTGAGCAGAAGTCAGTCCAACACCTTCACTAAATGTGAAATATTGCTACTGTTTTTTCCCCTATAAGCATTACTTCTTGGTTTTCTGTCTTGTGTTCTGCTGCTCTTGACCATCCAGTACCAGGGTCACCAGGGACCCACCTCACAACTGCTTCAGTTGCATTTTCTGACCTACTCTTTCATCTGTTTTATTGAGTGCCTCAGTGCTAGAGAAGATGATTTCACTGTGATGCCACATTGATGTCAGATCTTTATTCCTGAGCAATTATGAGGAGCTGAAAAATCTTTAATGGGCAACAGTATCTCAGTGTTTGTGTGTGTCATCTTCCATGTGCCAAAAATAACCTTGTTTTACTATCACACTGTTTATCCACCCCACTTGATGCGATCCCATCCACCTACTCCTGTTTTGCTTAAGGAATGTAATTTTGACTCATCTGCAAACTTTTACTTATTTCTTGCCCATTAAGCCCAAGAGCAAGCAGTGACCCCAGCCCAGACCTTCTGGAGGTTCCCTGCAGCATTTGGCCATGGTGGAAACAGACTGTCTTCCCCCCTCTGGTTTTCTTCTTTACTGTTTTGAGTCACAGCAGCACTTTCACCCCATGACC
Organism: Tringa tobata; assembly: GCA_033628505.1. Taxonomy (NCBI): domain Eukaryota; kingdom Metazoa; phylum Chordata; class Aves; order Charadriiformes; family Scolopacidae; genus Tringa; species Tringa tobata. The sequence goes on along the minus strand of JAHREE010145019.1, from coordinate 3,571 downwards.
AGTTTAGAATACAAACAGCCCTGAAGAAGCACATCACGGGACTTTGGAAAATCAAAACAAGTTACACACATTGCTTTGAGTAAAAAGCACTCAGAACCAGGGAGACAGCTTTGGGATAAGGAGCTTGGTAAAGCACAACAACATTCACTGCCCTCTTGGTTGCTCCAGGACTTCAGGATAACGCAGTTTTTGTATAATGAATTGTCACAATTTGCTTCCATCACGTCACAAGCAGTAAAGCCCATGCGATTCCTTTCAAGACCAACAGTTTTTAAGAGCACTAAAGGCTGGCTGCAAGCAGAGCTCGGATTCCACTGTGACCCTACATTTATCCCTCAAACGCAGAAACCCAGTGCCAAAAGCACGTTCCTAGACCCAACCAGCAGCCCCGTTCCTGGAGCCCAGCCTCCTAGGATGTGTTCACCAGCCATGGGTGCTCAAGACCAACCACAAACCAGCAACGTNTGATGGGACCCCAAACTACAGGTAACTCCACTCCTCTGCTTTGCCAGCACTCCCCTGCGCAGCCCGTGGCTGGCTGTAGCTGTTGGCCTGACTGATTCAGCAGGTCACCAGGCAGGGTAACGGGGACAGTCGGACAGAGGGAATGCACAACGGGGGCGAGTGAGAGAGGAAACAAAGAGCAAAGTGTGGATGAGACTCACCTTTGGTTCTTTGGTAGGGACAGGAACTGTTTGCACCCCAAAGCAGAAACAATGCAAGGGGGGGTTGGAACGAGATGATCTTTAAAGCCCCTTCTAACCCAAACCATCCTATGACTCTAAAATAAACATTTGGTGTAACCTGCACTGGAATTCAGAGTGGCACCAGCCAGTGGGAAGGGGCTGCAAGGGCACAGGGGCAGCTTCCACTGTTCCACCCACCCAACAAACTCTGTTTAAGCCCAGCCCAGGACGCGCTGTCCAACCTTTCATCACGGTCTCACAATGACATGAAGCCATTGCTGCTGGCAGAGGGAAATGCTGCGACAGCAGCCACACACCAGTTCCCCACCCTGGGGACACTCGGCAGCCGTGGAGGCAGCAGCAGGAGCCACGTCACCCCGTGTCACACTCTCCCACCAGCCCCCCTGCCCTCCAAACTGGGCTCCGCTCCCCGAGACTCGGCTGCAGCCTCTGGGGTCCCAAAGGCACCTCTGCCCTGGGGTACGGGGTCCGTGACCCAGCAGAGACATCCCTGTGACCCAGCACAGACGTCCCGCTCCAGGAACCTCACCCTCGGCACACACCTCCACTCCTCACACAAACACACCAACAGAACGATTAACTTTACCGAAGTTTAGAAATAAAATCACCAAATACAGTATTTCTTTATACTACAGAAAATACAGCCTTGCCTTTTTTTTTCCCCCCATTCCAAATTCTTGTTTTTCCACTCTGTCTGTGTGCCTTTTTTTTTTTCAAACTTTTTCCTTTCTTTCTGAGCAGAGCTGAAGAACAGCCCTGGCAGGATGGCACCTGGTGCCCCCAGAATAACGCCCTGCTCTTTGTGGTTCTGGCTCTCCCTCCTACGGCAGTGATTTCCAAAGTGGGGCCACGAGACAATCCACAGGGGTGCGGGAAGAAAACTTCTTTTGCACCAGTAATAAAATTTAAAAATATTTTAAAATGTTTATTCCATCCTTATCTCACTATTTTGTAGTTTCTTCTGTTGCATTTATAATATTTTCTATTCTATTTGCTTTACAGTGCACACAGTCCATGAGCAGAGTAGCAGAGGTGTATGTGTGTGTGTGTATATACAGGTATATGTATACACACATCGGTGTATGTGCATAGATGTGTGTTTATAACAGGTGTATATATATATACACATAAATGAATTGTGTACGGGGGGTGTGTGCTCAAAAACATGCTTTTACGGAGGGTCCCGTGATCAAAGCAGTGAGTGCCCGAGGCATGGGCCGTGCAGCATCAAAGGGATTAAGGTGGGTGCTCTGGCAATTCCCCCCCAAGCCGCGGGTGCTCAGCAGCCCCCAGCCACCCCACGCTGGCAGCAGGGGCCGGGACACCCCAACGCCAGGCCAGGAACAGGCCAGCCCTCGCCGTGCCGCTGCTTTGGGATGTTCAGGGGATGTCACCATGCAGGGAACACCCCTCGGTGACCCAACGTGCTCTTCCAGCCTCGCCTGATGCGTTTACCTAATCCGGAGGGAGATTTCCTGGAGGCCGATGGCACAAGGGGGGCTGAGGGCACCCCGGGGATCTTCCGATGAGGTGGTCGTCCACCAAGCCCCATCCTTGTGGTCCTGGGAAAAACTGTCTCAAAGAACCAAGGGATTAATTTACTGGCAAAAAGAGAGGCCATGCCCAGAAATGGAGAGGTCAAGGACTGATGGGCACAGCGACAGAGAGCTCAAGGAGAAATCCCTCTCGCCTGGATCTCACCTCGCTCAGGCTCCTCCGTGGAGGCAGAGGGACCCCAGCTCCGGGTCGGGGGCGATACCGGACTCTGCCCCCACCACACACCCAGAGCACACGATGGGCAGGAGGAAAAGGAGACCCCAACATGCTGCCAGGGAACCCCCTGCACCCCACAGCAGCTCCTTCCCGCTGCTGCTGGGGCGGCCAGAGAAGGGCAGGGGGGAGCAGCCACCATGGGGATGCCCTCACCACCATGGGGACATGCCGTGCTCCCACCGAGGGACGAGGAAACACAGCCCAGGCCAAAAACACATCTAAAGGACAAAGCTTGTGCCTGTGAACGAGTTGGCACCCACAACTCTTACCAACTTGACATATCTGTACAAAAATCATATATCTGAGAGCTCTCCTCTCCCAGAACCTTTCCTCTGGCAGGTCCTGGCTCTCTTGGCCAGCCATGGGATGTGAATATTCCAGACTCACCTAGAAAGAAATGCCTTTAAGAATTTGACAAAAGCTCTTTCCAGGCAGCGTGTGGAGCAGCTTCAGGAGAGCCCTCACCCATCCATGAGCTCCTCCTGGTTCCCCGGCCAAAAGAATTTGCTTAGTGATATGGTTTAGTGATGGGTTTTGTCAGTGTTGAGTTGATGGTTGGACTCGATGATCTGAAAGGTCCCTTCCAACCCAGGTGACTCTACAATTCTGTGATCCTATGAAAAATGGGAGGGTGGTGGTGGGAGAGGGGAGGAAGGAGGTTCCATGGAAGGGCAGGTCCCAGCAGTGATGGTGAGCACAGCCACCCACGCAGAGCAGAAGATGCTCCTCAGAGACATTCACTGACCCCCAGCCCCAGTGAGGGAGGGAGGTGCTGCCTTGGCACAGCCAGCCCCATTCAGACAGGAGCCCCCTCCTCACCGCTCCCCTGCTTCAGCCCCTTCTCCTCACCTTCCTCCTCCTCCTCGCCCCTGCCTCCCTCCACCTGTGCCTCATCTGCAAACACCTCCGCCCATCCCACTCCAGACAAAAGGAGGGTGATTTGGCAATGGGAGCTAGATTTATGGGCTGTCCATGGCCCAAAGGCTCGTTCCCTTCCTGACTCCTAAATTTAGCTGCCGCTGAGCCCGTCGGGGAGGCAGCGGGGAGGGAGGCTGATGGATGGAGAGGAGCCAGTCACCGGGAGATGGGTG